>ARYC01018290.1:0-44881 GCA_000711775.1 Oxytricha trifallax
AAAATTTAGATATCTTTAGGATATCTTCCTAGATCTATTTTCAAGATATCTTCAAAAAAAAATAAAAATAAAACTTAAAGCAATAAATGCGGTAGTAGCAACAACAATAGCAATAAAATCAACAATAATTATTGAGATGATAAAATTCTTGAAAATTAAAAAGAATTGAGAAATCACAGATTATGACTTTATTTAATCATCATCACATTCTTCATCATTTTCTTCATTAGCTCTAAAAACTAAGAACTTTAATGAAACTGGAATTTTTTGTGAAAAATCTCAATTCAATAATTATTGTTGATTTTATTGCTATTGTTGTTGCTACTACCGCATTTATTGCTTTAAGTTTTATTTTTATTTTTTTTTGAAGATATCTTGAAAATAGATCTAGGAAGATATCCTAAAGATATCTAAATTTTTCAAAAAAAGTAATGAAGAAAAAGTTTCAATGAAAGTGATAAGAAGATAGGCTAAAGTAACTGCCCTAAAATAGAAATGAATTGGAAAGCTTAATATAAACAAAATTCCATTTTTCTTGTTTGATTAATTAATTATAGCATAATTAATAAATTTATAAAAAGCCTTTAAGCTAATGGCTGTTTAAATCATATTAATCAAATTCCTTCTGATCATTTTTCAACAAGTTTGCATTTTTAATTTTAATTTAACAGTCTCCACATTTTTATTATACTCGCTTAATAGTACCTAATTTTAATTAATTGAGGTTTTAATGGAAAAGTTTCAATCTGGTTCAATACCTAATTGTTACCAGTACCAACCTGAATTTTTAAAAGTTGGTACCATAATTAAAAATATTAAGAATGAAATTAGAAAAAATATAGTTGTAAACCAAGTATAAATATGAACTCTAACACCTCTAAATCAATCATTAGTGCTACAGTGACAACTCCTATGCATAGTTGTTATAACATGAGTGGTTATTAGAGCTTTATAATAGAAATTTAAATTTGAATTTAAAAATGGCGGCTAAACTAAATCGTAAAGCAATCTCTCTTGGAACTTGATAATCATAGCTAAACTTTTCCTCATTAAAAAATCCTGAAATTATTTATGTTGAGGGAGGTAGAGCTAAGACCTCTTGAATTTGAAGCAGAGGTTTTATCATAGAAGTATTAAACAAGAAAAAGATTGCAGAGATAGGAGTTTAAACTTAAATTTATTATGTTGAGGAGCTAAAAGAACAGCAACCAATCGAAAAGATAAAATTATATCAATTTCAAGAGGCAGAAGTAATTTGAATCGATGAATCAACCAGTAGGCAATACTTTTTTAGCATGTTTCTAAGAGAGAGCAATTTATATTCCTGCATAAATGCAGTTGATCTTTGCAATTTCATAGAAAATTATTTGAATATAAACGTGCCTAACAATGAAAAAATCATAATGGTTGAAGTTTATGCATATAAAGTTTAATTTTTCAGCTATCTGATTAATCATGAGCAGTACTAAAATGAATTCACTTACGAATATATGGTTATAAGAGAGTCATAGAAAAAAGATTGCGGGAACTTGCTAAAGTTAGATGGTGTCATTTTAGGCTTTGGTTCATCGTACTAAGACTAAAGAAATTTGAAATGACTCTTTGAGACTATCTATATCAAAACAGATACCGAAATGGTATGAATGATGATCTGTGAGATGTGATAAAGGGCGTCAAAGGGTTGCATGAACTTGGATATGTTCATAAATGCTTGAAGCCTGAAAACGTTACGTTAAATCACTGCCCTTAAGAAGTAGTTGTCATCGATTTCAATAGGGCTTTACGAGAAGAGAATATAGCGTTAGCCAAGGTTCTTGGTACCCCATGATACTTTCCAATAAGAGAAAAATGGACCAATCCCTAAATTAAGTGGGATGAATGGGCAGTTGTTGCTATAAAATGAGAGAGTGATATGAGAAACATGTCTTACTTTGATACTAAGCATTAAAAATAATAAATTAGTTTGGCAAAGAAGCATATCAAGTAGAAGATGTATGCTAATAAATTAAAAGTATAGCAGATATGATAATCGTGAGAGCTCCTCAATATCCTCGCCAATCATTAGATGATATATTTTATACACTAGAGAAAGCAAGATTCAAGAGATATAACTATGACAAGCAGATAAAATTTGTTTGATTTAAGACCATTAATTAAAAATGAATATTCATTAAATTCACATAAAACTTGCGTTTTCTCTACTAACCCAAATAAGACTCGAACTATGCCATACAAATCAAAGCACTAATTAACCTCATTAATGGGTTTTGGTGTATTAAATACCAAAGATTCTAACTTTTGAATGTATTGGGAATTTAAGTCTTCATTTGAGCAGAGAAAATATTAAAATTGTTTTTATTGGTAAAAAAGGGACTCGGCTTGAAAAAAAATTTATTTTTTATGGATTAATGGTGGTAGGATCCTTAAGTATATTTAGCTTATTTGGGACCTATAAATGTATAAGAAAAAATTAACTTGACAGGATATTATTAAATTTCTCAACTGAATTAGGATGGATTATGAGCATATTTTGAAGTTTATTTAAATATTGATCAGCTAGAATGATTTAATTTCGCTTATCAAAATTATAATTGATAAAACGGAAGATGAAGCGACTGAGCATGTTTAGTTTCTAAAAAATATTTCAAGGTTAAGAATTAAAAATGTTGGATGATATATAATACATATATGTGAAAGTTATAAGTACTTTTATGTTTCATTTACTATATATAAGACTGACTTTTAAAGTCACTTTATAGGGGATCTTTAATTTACTCCTCAGGATCTTTATTACTACTTAAATAAGCATTATAATGCAATAATAATTTGGGCTTATCTTGAAATTTGCAGGCGCAGCGCTTTGAGGAATTGATGTGAATAATGCATTTCAAAAAATTGTCATAGATACTGTAAGTTTGTGATAAGCTTATAAATTCATCAATGATGCTGCTTGAGGTGTGTTTATACTTATACCATTTTGGGAATTTTAGCAATTACAGAATCAAAGTTGAATAAATTCATTATAATTTTGTATCTAAAACTACAATTTATAAGATTTATATAAATCAATAATCATAATATCAATGTGATCAGATTCATATCCCTGGGAACCCTCCATTCTTTATACAATATAGAATGTAATGGACAAGAACTTTTAGCTTATGAGATATCTCTCCTAAGCATATTAGATCTTTCATCTTCGCTTTTTTCTTCCACTTTTTTTACTTTATTTTCTTCATCTTATTCTGCTTGCTTTCTTTCATAATATAGTGTTTATGATCTAGGTTGCACCCCCAGGTCTTTAAATTTGAATTTTTATTCAAAGTTCTTTGCTTGAATGGGAAGTCTGAGTATTTTTAAACTGATCTTTTATTTCAAATTGTTTTGATTTGTTAAATAAGTCTGATTTAAGAGAGTATGCATTAAAATGAGACATTTGATAAATCTCTATTAATTACTTCACAATGAGTGTGTTAGAATGTGAGAATACTTATGCATGAGGGTTCGTTTGCTATAACATTTCCATTAGTTTGTCTATTTTAAAGAGTCCGATTAAATTTGTAATTTCTGGAGGTGTCTGAAATGTTGAATGAATCTTCCTACTGGTTCATCATCATCTAAAGCAACTCAGTTAATGGGTTTTTACTTTTCTATTTATGTAATATACTGTTGATGCATGATGATGATTAATGAGTAATCTTAATTGAATTTAGCATTTCACTGTTAAATACTAAAATCAAACGATCAATACTGGTAGTGACGTACAAGAATCTGAGTTAGTTTACGAAGCAATTCCGTGACGTTGTAATCATGAGATATAAAACTCCGAAAAAACCATTCTCGCTATCACCTAGTTTACCTCTTGAATCAAGATATTAAAAAAAATAAAATGGAAAACAGATGTTGCGGACTCGACTAGGGAACTGGATATTTATAAAAACTCATACCGGTCCAACAGTTGTTGGGTAATGTAATCCTTGTCCTTGCTATGGTATCTTCAGCACCTTAACCCGAAGTGATAGAAAAATTCTTTTCGTTGGCTTCAATGTTTATGTCTTCTCACTTTTGAAGGCTGGGCATCAACATATTCCTGCTTCCTATACCTAGGAAACTGAACCCAAGCCAGGCAAAAATTCTCAATGGATAGATTTCCTAGGACCCTATCCACTCGAGGAGTGAATAGCTCGCAGATTGAGCCCTGCCGACTGGCCCCTTATGAGTTGGCTCCAGTAACACCCTACGAATCCTCAGTTAGCCTAAGTGCAATAAAAAGCTCTATTAGAAAAGGATAAGTGAGATTGGTACCTTACCTAGCAATAAACTTTCTAATTTTATATTTTTCAATATACTGTTGTTATATCATTTGAGAAAAGTTTTATAAATTTGAAAAGTTTATATACTATTTTGTTTAACTTAATATAGATGCAGAATTTCTAGTGATCAAATATTTTTGGTAATCTGTTTTGGAAATATTCTACATTTTTAATAGGCTTGATCTAACTTAACTTAATTTAAAACTATTTAATTAAAAATATAATTTTATGTTTTAAGGGTTCATATTTATGACTTAATTTCTTGAATAGATTTTCTATTAAATACTTATATTTTTCCATTAATAAATTGGGTAAGTATTGTTTTCATTTTCCTATCATTGTCTAAATGAGGTTCAAGGGATCTGCAGTAAATATTGTTCACATTTTTAAGAAGCTAGGTTCTGGTAAACTTTACTTCAAAGCAATTTTTAAATTGAGTCTTTCTCGATATCTTAAAAAATAGTTTCTTTGTTATGAAGTTGCCATTTTTAATTGATATAGGTTATTCTTCGCAGATTTCATCTTAGGGAGGAACTGTTACCGAGTCAGATTAAAGAAATCTTTCTACATAGAGCTGTCTGCCGAGGTTTTTGTTAATACCCAGACATCTTAAAATTTGTAATAATTTTTGGGACCATAGTTGAACTATGTCGCAATCGTTTTCATCTTCAAACTTTAGTTTCGTGAAATATATTTAATATTAGTTGACTAGATGGAAGCCCATCCTGACAGTTTTTCTGGAGGCAAAAGTGATAATCTCAATTATGTTATCTTCATTCTTTATTTTTTGATTATATCAGTTAAATAATATATTGTGTGATGTGTTTATTATTAAAATTAAGATCAATTTTTTAAGTAATTGCTATTTGTTTTGTCCAGTTTACCTATTCTGTATTTTTAAATTAAAATCTTATATAGTTAATCCATGAAGATAAATAAATAATATTTCCTATATTTAAACTAAATTCTGGCAAAGAGTCTTATTCTCATCATTATAAGATCATTAATGACCACATTAATACTTATAATTGAAGTTATTTAAAAATAGTTAAAAATTTAGGAATAAATCCGAATAATGAGAGAAGATTATATTGCTATAAGCACAAAAAATGATTTAGATCTAATTACTTTGTTTCAACAAAATAATTACAGCTACAATATAATAATTAACTATTCTTTATTTAACAGTCTATTATTACGCCATCATTATCATAAAAATAAGTGTAATACACTAATTAAGTGTTTTATATGAATAATTTAAATGAAAAAGATTAATGAAATACTTAAAAGGAAGGCGCTTGTAAATATATGGAAGGCTTTGATAAAGCTGATTAATCTTGTTAAATATATTATTTAAAGGATGCCTTTTATCAAGCTTACTCAAAACAAAAATTATACATAGCATTAAAACTATTAAGTAAATCATCTAATTCATAAATTTTTGGACAGATGTAAGAGAATCTACTTATTTATAATTAAAACTATTTAATTTATTAATTTTTAATCAATTTTTTCCATAATTTTTTACTTAAATTTAGGAAATTTAAAAAATCTTTTTGATTATCAAAGTTTCAAAATGATGTATAACTAAATTAATTTGTCTTTTTTAGTCGCTATTTTTTAAATCCTTAACTATTATTTTTAGTAAAAAAATAGTTTTTAGTAAAAAAAATAGAACCATTGTATTTTATCCCTCTAGAATAAACATAACTGCATCAATAATTATTCATAATAATTTAGATAGTTTCTACAAATAAATTTAAAATGCCAGAAAATTATTATATAAATTATAAACGGGAAAATTTAATAATAATTTTTAAGCTAGAAAATTATCCAAATGTTTATCATGAATGAAAATTATTATAAATTTAGAATATATAATTAAGAATTATTAAAATGGATTCCCAATAATCACAAATCTTCTACTTTGACGAAGAAACTCCAAGAATTCTATAATTTTCGAAGGTTAAAATATTAATTAATGGGAATCACAATCAATTAGTTTTTCTTAACTTACTTAGCATTGAAATTCCCCTTAATGTATAGACTTAAATATTATATTTTTTATTATAATTAATGCTTTACAGATAGATAAATAAGATATGATTAAATAAGAAATATAATTTATTAATATATGTCAGTAATGATATCAAACAAAATTTAGATGACTATATTCATGATCTTGCTTTTAGAAATAAAAATTACTAAAATTGAGAAAAGATTAAGTCAATCGACAATTAAATAAAAGTTTTATTTGAAATAACGTTATAACAACTAAATTTACAAAAATATTGTTGAGTCCAATTAAAAATCAAGCAAAAGAAGTTATTTTTTTAAAAAAACTTATTCATATTTCAATTATTTTTTTATGTTAGGACTTATAATGCTTCTTGAAAATCAGTCTTACATTAATATAAATTCTTAATTATCAAATATTTAAATATTTGTAGATGGATGGAAGGCAGAGGAGGTTATGGCGAAGGAAAACGTGTGGGTAGTTGACGAGGCATATTTAACTTTTAAGTAAAAACCTAAGTTCTTTTTTTAAAAAAGTTTAAACTTTAACAGATGAAAATGAGCTCTAATCAAATTTGCAATCATTAATTTATAATTTGAAGAAGAAAGAGTTAAAATCTTTCAAATATAAGTTTAGTAATTTATATAATAACATAAATTAGAATGCTAAATTCAAAATAACTAATGAGAATAGAAATAAGCACTTAGTTGAGCTTTAAGCCTCATGTATAAATTCCTTATAACGAGCATTTGAAAATATTTAACGAAAGTTAGCTTAAATATCAATTAAATTTATGTTATCTCTTTAATAAATGAAATTATTACTCAGATCAGTCAATTTATGTAGCAACAAGAGTTAATAGATGAACAACATTAAATAAATTATATTTTTGATCGATATTTGAGTACTAAATAAGAGCATAGTTAAGCTGAGTCATTTTAGAAGACCATAGGAAGAGATATTTGATTATCAAAGAAAATGTTTAAATAGATTAAAATATCAAAATAAATATATTTGCATGTTTTTCTTATTTTGGAGTTGAACGATCAGATTTTTTAATTGACATGAAGTAATTCCATGATATAGCTGACTTAAAATATTTCGTTGGATTATGATTGTTTATTTCAAATGAATTATTTTTATATGTTGACTTTCGTTATCAATAAACTTTTTAGTAGTAATTGTAAGGACTAACAACTGATTTTTCTTTTACTTTATTCAACATTAATAATGGAAAAAAGTTATAAAAAGGTAAATATTAATATAGTAGCTCCTATTACTTATTATTAAATTAATAATAGGCATCATCTTAGTTACAAATCCAAAAATAATGTAAGAAAATAACCATAGTTTTTTTATATGAATTTCTCTGTTTTATAGAAATTTAATTTTTAGGGCACATTTTATGAATCCTCAAGCATTAAGAGTAAACTAAATAAATAATGGTTGTAAGGTAAAGATATTAAGAGCATTATTTATTCATTGTGATATTTCTAATTATGAAAAATATTGTTTGGTCTACAGATATTTAACTCTTAAGTTTAAAAAAGAAAGAGTAGGAGTATTTGAATGCTTTTTGTGATAATCTATAGTATAATATTTCATGGTAACACTTAACATCTTGCCCTGGTTTTAAAGAAATTGGGAGTTGTATAAACTAAAGCAAGGAAATGAGATGGACTAAGATTAGTCCCGTTAAAGGTATGAAATCGGCAACAGTTTAACGACTATTGATCATAACCTGGGACAAAAGATTTAAGGGCAAATTGTCAATGAATCTTGGATAATTTCGGGTTAGCTTTTTGAGGGTTGTAAGTGCTTAACCTAGTGATTCATCGTGATATTTATCCTTGAGTATGTGCTTAAAAATAACTAAAAAACATCATACAATCTTTCTACCCTAAATAATAAGGTATAACTTTTGATATAAGTGAATTTTTATTTCAAACGAAAAAGATTTCATATAATTAAATTAGGAAGTAGTTGAAAAACAGCAATAAATAGTTAAATTTTATAGTATAGTATATATTCAACTTTAAAATATCTCAAAATGCCTCTATGAATAAGTCAGAAATATTTTTACTGTGATCTTGGGCAAAAATATTGTTATAAGTTGCGGATATCCGTGAAATTAAATAATCCGAACTCGCAAACAAATAGTTCTCACTAGGTATAGAATGAAATTATTTTTAACATATCAATAAATGTATATTAATCTAAGAGCTTGATTTAATTTTTAAAAAAATCAGTAAAATAAAAATGTTATTTTAATTACTCTTTTTTTAAAACTTTTATTGATATAAATTATTAATTTATAAAAAGCATAAATTAAAAAATTCTCATAATGATATTTAAATTAAGAATTATTATTAAAAATGAGTGCATTAACTGGAATTAAAGAACAATAAAAATGGGCTGTGAATTCAACAAATATATTTAGGAGTATAAATTATAATTAAGGAAAATAAAAAATCATCATATTTTGAGAGTGAGCTAAATTAGGTTCACTATTATTTTATAAAGATCGGATAATAGCTCTTTGGCAAGGCATATAAATTTTTATCTCTCAAAATTTACTATCATCCTAAGAATGACAAATACATAAAAATTACTTAATATAATTGAATAAAAAGGTCTATAAAGTCACTAATAATATTTTTAAGAACTACAAAGAACCTTTTTTATAGTTTAATTTAACATTAATTTGTTAAATTACAATGAATTAAAGTTAAATTAACCAAAGTAAATTATATTAATTATCAAATTTTATAAAAAAATATTAAATTGCATTATAGTTAATTTTACCCCATGCTTCGACGAAATCTTCGGGTTCCATAAAGGCTCTGCTGTCGTAGGCAAGCTTTTGAAACCTATATGTGAGGTTTGAGATTTTTCGAGGTCCCACAAGATGTTGAGATTTGTCTTGCGGAGTGTCTATTTTTAATAATATTGCCTTCATGAAATTGATTCTTCATAACCAAAATAATATCTAATCTCTATAACATGAGATGATATAAATAATACTATATTCTTTGCATTTGTTAGTACTCTTGTGGACAGTAACTCATTATTCTATTAAAAAAGATAAATCTTTAATTTACGCCTTTTGACATCATCACAATATAATGAGCAAGCCAATTAATGATAGAGTTTATAATATTTTTCTTTTTGAAATTTATATTTGTTTTTAATGATTTTAAGGCACTCTTTTAAGCTTGCATATTTACGCTATAAGCAGTAATTTTTAACTTAATTTTAAATCTATAAATTCTTTCTTAAACATGTTAGTGACGGTTAAAAGATAGAATTTTAAGATATTCACTATTTTTTGAAACAGTTCAAAAGGGCTTTTAATACTTAAGATATTCATATTTGTTTTTTTACTAATGTTCAATATGATAAGGGAATTTCATTAATTTAACATTAATTAAATGCAATTTTATTACTATAAATGATTTTATATAATCTTTTATTGCATCAATAACATTCAATATCTCTCTTGAGTAATTAAAAATAATTCAATAACACCTTTAATTATAATAAATATTCTATGAAATCCATCTCAATTCATTCTATAAAAACAAGGTCTATAACTCTAAGTTTTGTAGTGTTATTGCACTACAAAATCTAAAATAAATGATTTTTCATACTATAAAAGATGTCTCAAATATTTTAAGAGTATCAGGAAGTTTTATTGGTATGTTCTTGTTAGAAAGAAATTGTAAATTAAATAGTGATAGAGAAAAAATAATAAAGGAAAAGATAGCTTTGCATCACTCAAACTATATAATCTGAAAGTAAACGTTGGATTGATAAAAAGATTTTTCATTCCATACTAGGGCTACACTTTTTCACAGGAAGTCCCAGAATTTAAAATTCCCCAGTATATATACAAAAAAAAATCATGATCTAAAACAAAGCAGTGCCAAGATCTAAAAGTCAAAGTGCGGCTAAACCTTAAATAATATAATAATAAAGATGTGAGATATTTGCTTCGCTTATAGAGTTGGTTACTAAAAACTAAAAAATAAATACATTGATAAAATAATCTTTAAACAATATCAATTTCAGAAGTGCTTAATGGCAAGTACAAATGAAAAATAAAAGTAACAAAAGATTGGCTATAACTTAGAACTTTCACAGCTATAGTAGAAATAAGAATGAAGTTCGGTTAAGAGGCTATTTTTAGAAACCTTAATCAATCAACTCAGCAGCTTAAATGATTAGAATTTTTCATATATTTAACGCAAATAAGACGTTGTAACTTTCCAGGATATTTTAAGGGGATACCACTCCAAATTGGTATAGAGTAAGTTAAATTTATATAAATGCATTTGGCTTTTAATGCTCCATACTTTACCAAGATCTACTGTATGTAGGAGTGTTTTCATTTATCAAGAAATTGTTTAAATAGGAGATAATACCAAAGAACTTTAAATGATAGAAAAAAGTACATTAGAAATAATAAAACATTCATTAGAGAGTGTATAAGTAGAAGCAGTTAAAAGTTTATCAATAAGACATTTGGATAAGATGTAAACTATTTATATTATTAAACAATAATAAAATGAACTTAATTGTTTTTAATTGTGGTACTAAAATTTATTCCAAGGAATTATGAAAAAAAGTGGAAGGCTATAATTTAAATTGAAAACTATAAAAACTCAAAAGTATTAGTTTAGGTAATTACATAGATAAAATCCAGAAACAGCTTTATCATCTCTCCATTCTCCTTCATTTACTTTGCTCCAACTGGCCATATCTACTTTGTTGTTCCCAACTTTTCTCAGTGTCTCTCGAGCTTTCGGTCTACTGACGCTGCCACTCCTGCTGAAAAATAAAATTTATAGATATTTTTTTGTAACTTACAAATTTTAGTGAATAAACAGCTGCTCCAGAAACAACATCTTTAGGATTTCATTCTTTCTTAATTAATTTCATTTTAATTAATCGATTTTCTATTATAAATTGTAAATCTGTATCTGGAACCCTCAAAAATTCAGATTTTTGAGAGTTATAGTGTATCTTTGCTAAACACTGATCATACTTATACTCTAAATTCAGTTTTGTAAACCGAAAATGAGCCCGAGATTTCACGGTTTTCTCTTTTTTTTCATCTGACGAGGCTTTGATTTTATTTTAATCCTCGAGAGTGCTCTGACCTTTGACTCTTAATACAATTAATTTTTATATATTAATCTTTCTTGAAAATAAAGGCTCACCCTGTAATTTATCTATAGACTTCCTCTTTAATGTTTTCGTTTAAATTTATTAGTATATTTGTATTTTTAGTTAGTTATGTCAAGTAATTTTTCTATGGGGTGCTTAGTACCCCATAGAAATATTTTCTACCATATAGTACTGTATAATCCGAATAATAATTAAAGTACTTGATTATTTCCTCATCTTCCCGAATCTATTTGAATATATTTTTCACCAAAAGTTCTTTTTAGTATTGAACATTAAGCACCAAATTATCCCCATCAAAGGAGCAGTTTGTCGTCTGCTAAGTATTCTTTAATAAATCTCATGGTAACAAGCTCATCGTTTGGTAAAAAGTCACCTCCTATACTGTTTAATTCATTAGTCTTACGATTAAATTCCAAGATATTAATTCAATCATTCTTGGACGTAAATTTGCTTTGAACTCCCTGACTTAATAACTGACACCTCGACTTTCCATTCGCTTAATTGTTAAAAGAATTCAATAAGTCTTTAAAATTTCTGATTTTATATTTGAGTCATGAATTAAATTTATAATGCTTTACCTAATTTTATGCCAGAAAATCCTTGATAAATATAAAAAAGAAAAGCTCCATTTAAATGGAGTAAATTAAATTGAAATAACTATATTTAAATTTTTTTTGATTTTATTCATGATTTAATGATACAAATTCAAATTTTGAAAATAACCTTTTATCATAATTAAAATAAGATTAATCACTAATCTCAATAGCAGAATTAAGTAAAAGAAAAATATAATTAGGATAAAGGTGATTAATAAAAAATTAATAGTTTAAACAGTCAATAATTTATAAATATGATGTCCACTTTTTACAACTATTCTTCTACATTCTTTGTTGATATTAATATTTAACATTTTAAAATGTTTTTTATAAGTTTTACTATCTTTTCTTTAATAAGTAATTTCAAATTTTATTAGTTGGCTATTATAATTTCTCTTGATTTTATCATGTACAATCTTTATTTTACAGGCAGTAATTCATATTTTCATTGTATTAGCATGTGGAAATCCTATTTTTTCTAAAAATTTTCCCTAAATAAATTCCTCTTAATTTTAAAGTGTTTAAAAATCGCGCTATAATTCAGTATTATGGAATTATAGAATAGAATATAATATTTTGAGGGTATATAATAGAAAACAGATAATAAAAGGATATTATTAATCATAAGTTCATTTAGTAAGCGCGTGATGCTCTTGATCTATTGACCAGAGTTCGAAATCAGAAAAATTAGTTTTGTAGTTCTTATAAAGCTATTAAATTTAAAAAAAGGAACTTATCATACAAGAAATTGAAATTTAAGTATTAACTCAATGGAAAATTAATAAATCGACAGATGTTTTCTCATTAATTGCTTCATAAATTTAATTATTAAAGCCAATTCAATAATAGGTATTAATAAAAGAAACTCGAATCACATCAAAAGATACATCTGCACTATGTATATTATTATAATTAACTATTAAGTATAAGTAGTCATTTACTTCGATAGAATAGTTCTTAATTTAGAATTTGAAATAGTAAACTTAAATTATTAATAATTTTAATATAATCCTGATACTTTATTTATATATTATAGATTTATTAAATAATTATTTAATTATTTAGAAAATAAAATAATAAAATTTTTTTTAGTTATGATATAAGAAAACCTTTAAACCATTTTTTTTGATTTTCAACCTATGTTTTTACTGAGTTATATATTCAAATAAGATGTAGAAATGAATAAATTTTTATCAGAACTCAGAATAAAAAAGAAATAATAAATTAAATATCATAATGAATAAGAAAGAATAGAAATAATTATTTGTTAAGAACTAAAGTTTGCCTACAACCATTGTATAGTTCTACCCCCCATGATAGTATAAATGCGTTGGAAGATTATCATTTAATTATGTAAGTAATATCATTATTAGCAAGAAGAGAGAGATGTAAGTTTAAAAATCGCACCTGCTCATTAGACTTTGATAAATCATTTTTCTGCGATAGACATGAGAAAAGATGGTTACTCAAGCAAAATAAAACCAAGCTATTTTAATTAAAGAAGAAAGATGATAAATTGAAAAATGTCATTCCAAATAGACTTACTAGGGTTTTACTTGATATTTATAAAAATTTCATGTAACTTTATAAAAGATTAAAGAAATTCCTTACAAAATATTTCCTGACAAAGTATTATTTGAAAGCGTCTTTAAGGAACTCAAAATCTGGGAAGATTTGAAAAAGATGCTATTCAAAAATATTAAACTCTTTAATAGATTTTACTTTTGGACCTTCCTTGAAGAATTAAGGAAAAGCTTCCCTATGAAAATCTGGCAGATGAAGAAATCCTTAATTTACCTATTTGGCTGTACAAGAGATAGGTATAGTTATTATTTTTTTCGTCTCTAAATGAAGAAGCAAGAGATATAAACATATATAAAAATTGTTTTTGTTTTGTAATTTAGATTAAATAATTGATTAATAAATTTTTGTTAATATAATTTAAGATGATTGACTTATATGTTATTAATTTAATGATCTTGCATGAATGAAGTTCAATGCCTTAGAATAATTATTTGAATATTTATTTTGGTGTGATGTCAGCTTTTAATAAGTTAAAATATTTCATTAATGTCCATTTTGACTTGCATGAATTTTATAAAGATTCCAAGAACAATGTTCTTTTTAAAATGATGATTCAAAAATATTTTTTGTATTAATTATTTATAGATGAAAAAACATATTAATTAAAGATTCATATGTATCTATTTAAAAAATAATAAAACTCATTAAGACTTATGATTAATTTCATATACAATTGCATATTTAGAATCTTAAAATAAATAAGAAGTTAATATAATTTTATTATATAATATATATATATATATATATACTAATATCTTAGAAAAATATTTTAACTATAATAAAAGAATGAAATAAATTAGCATATAATATTTCTTTTATATTATACTTAAGAGGTGTCATTACAGTCTACTTATAACAAATGCATCAATCTTTGATAAAATTATCAATCTTTAATAAATTTTATGTGGATTTATTAACAGTTAATTTATTGGGAATTTCTAAATAAAATTAATGAATTTTGTAATCGATATCCAAACCAATACATATATTCGAATTCTTATCTAAATATTAGAGATAATTATTCAGAAAATTTACTATTTAATTAGTATAAAACAAAAAAGTGCTGGTAATATGGTATCGATATGATTACATAAGACTCGTTATTGAAGTTTTAATAGTAACCACATTATCAATATTAATTAAGCGTTATTAATATCAATTTTCAATAACCACAAAATTAATACTATAATGAAGAGAATGAAAAATAGAACTTTAAAGGTATCATAATGTATTGATTGATACAAGACCAAATAGTTGAAAAATTCTTCTTCAATAATATAAGAGAGGAAATTTTAATATAAAAATATTGTTTATTTATTGAATAATTTAATATTAATTTTTCAATAATAGTTAGAAATGTTTTAAGATTAATGATCTACAGAATTAATATTTATGAATATATTATTAATAATAATATGCATTTATAAATGCCATTTGAAAGATAAAACCATAATCAAAACAAAAAATTCAAAAAAAACAGTAATTTAAAGCCAATAAGGTTAAGATGCTTATCACTGGTTAGAGTCAATCGCAAGAATTTCAGAAATAAATATTTGGCAATTTATCTTATGATCAAGAGCTCAATAACAAATTATGTTTTCTAGTTAATGAATTTAATTGTATATTACAATGATCATTTTTTTTTATCAGAAAAATAACAATTTGCATATTAATTAATTTTAATAAAAATTCGTATTAGCCAAAGAGCATTCCTGAAAACAGTATAAGTAGAATTCTCCAATAAAAAATTTTAAGTCATTAATATAGTTTAATATCCTTCATTTATTTTTGATGACTTTTTTCTGCTTAAATTGATTACTAAAATAAAATTATCAAATTTAGGTAAAATAAGATATTAAAGTAATTTTTATTCGATTTATTTGTAGTCAACATCTTATTTTATTTTACAATAAATAAATAAATACTAAGTGTTTTATATCTTATAATTTTGAAAACAAATGTTTGTAGTGAATTTAAAGTCTCACTACAATTCATTTTTATTGTAAATTCGATAATTTTTTGAAATTTACGACCTCAATTTATTTCTTAAATAGATTTTACTTTCTAAAATAATAATTTGTTGGAACACTTTCTTCGAATATATTATGATGTCTTTCTCTCTATTGATACTTCTGTAAAATATCGCTGTACTTATTTTCTTGTTTATTTTTTTTTTAATTATCAGTCTTTTCTCTGCTATGTTTTCATCCTGACTTTGCGAGCTTTTTCTAAATCATCAAGGTTTAATGACTTTACTTTTTTGTTGAATAGTTATTATTTTATCTTCATAATTGCAACACTTTTGGGATTCCATTATGATTTATCCTTATTATTGCATCATAATATATAAAACCTTTAGCTGATAAAACAATTTACTATAGACTTTCAAATATTAATTATATTTTTAATTAAAATGAGCATTTACTGCATAAATTTCGAAGAATTATGAAGCCTAGGTATTCCTAATTCCATTTGTAGGAAAACATTTAAATTTAAAAACTTATATTTAATAAAGATAAATTTTTGATTTTTGATCATGAATTTTTTTAATAAAATAATTGTAATTAATGATAAAATAGCAGATTAAAATTATATTTTTCAAGATTATTTTTTAATTTAATTAATAACTAAATGTAGTATCGAGAACCTCTCTGACCTAGCAACACATCATCTTTAATTATGTCAGTAAGTAACAAATATGATCTCAAGTTCTCATTTGATTTCAATTTTATTCATATTATTCAATTACAAACTCTAATTAACTTCATTTATATTAGCTCCTTTTTAATATTGGAATTTTCAATCAGAGAAACTCTAGATTTTAGAATTTACAATAATTAAAACTAAATAATAAATTTATTTTTAATTACTAATTAACTTATACATTCTGACAGTTGATAGGTTGAAATGCGAATATTTTACACCAACTATAGTAAACTATAATAAAGTAAATATGAAATAATCTCACTAAAACTCAAGAAGTTATTTTGTTTAAACCCCATTTTCTATCATTTATTAATATCTATGTTGTTATTAAATTTACTAATATTAAAATAAGGGCAGTTTTTATTTTAATAACATTTTCAATTCCCAATTTTTGGTATTTTATAAATAATTACCTTTACTTTTGTTTTATAAATGTCTTGTAATTTGGCAATATTATACGATTGTACATTATAAAAAAGACAGTAATTGTTATTGGTATAATGAATTATTCTTATAACTCCATGCGAGAAAATTTTATACAATTTTTTAGGACTAGCTCAAAATCAAAATACTTCGCTTCATCTAATGATTTAAGCAAAATTTCAATAGTTAATTCCAGCTTAGATTGAGGGATTTACAGAAGAATAGATTTAGATTTTAATTTTATGCTTTTGTTGTATTCCTATAATAGCTATTGATTGCGGACAGTTGTGCAGCATATTCTACCCATTAGTTTATTAGTACAACTCACAACTTGAAGCAATATTTAATAAACTCTTTGAAAATTATTTTTCTTAAAGTTCAATACTTTCCACTTACAGCTAAGTTTTCAAAATTATTTATTACATAGCTGAATGATTCAGGATGTACGCATTTGAAAAATTCATTTTAATCTGATGAAAAAATTTACCACTTATTTTCATTTTTACTATAAATACTGCTCATTATATAATAGATTGCTTGGTTTTAATTTTACTTTATTTTTGGGAAAAAAATTATTAACAAAGCATAAAATAATGATTTTTGAATTCTTAATTAATAATTTTGCTGAATATTTAAGTAATATCATCTCTTTGATATTCATTTTTAAAGTTCATAATTACTTTAAATATTATTTAAAATATCTTGAAAAAAATTTATTAATAAATAAATGCTTGTGATATTTATTTCTCTTCTTACGATAATTTTTATGTTATCAACATGCTCAAATGTTAATAAATTAAATGAAAAGTTATTTATTAGTACTATTTATAGTAAAAAACGATTAGAAAAAAATAATTACTTTAATTTTCTGTATTTTATTAGATAAGTAAATATAATACACAAAAATAGAATATAAATGCGAATATAATATATAAAAATACATGTTGCTATTTCAACCTCTTCCATCATTTCTAATGAAGAATTCAATAAAATAATCTCAATGAATATTTTAATTAAATATAAACTACAAGCCTTGTTTTCATTTATCTAATTGACAAAAAAAGCAGGAAGAATTGACTGAATAAGAATCATGAGATGACAAAGAATTAATAAAATGTATTATATTTCAATTTAAAGCAGTTTTATCATGAAAATTTAATAATAGAGGCCGAAGAAATCCAATAGTTACTCAACTATTATTAATTTAATAGTTAACAATATATTTTTCCTAATTTTTTTAGAAAATTGCAACTAAAAACAAAGGGAATACTTCTTGCTATTTTAAATTATCAAATAAATGTTAATATTTAAAATAGAGAAAATATCAAAGTTTAAATAAATAATTAATTATTTAATTTAAAACTGATTTTGAGCATTTAAAAAAGGACAGGTTAGAGAATGATTAAATATGGTAATAAATGCAATAAAATGCAAAATAATTTGCTACAGCATTTTTTAAAAATTAATTTCAGAATCCTATCAATTTCCATCATTAATCTTTAAAAAGTTCATAAATATATTTGATTGTTTTTATCATATAAATTTATATACTTAACTTACTATTTTTGTATGGGAAAAGTTGAAAATAATGAAATTCAAAAATGCTTTCATACCTAGAAAATTACATTGAAATTTTTACTTTCACTTTTGATTAGTTCTTTAATTAATTTAAATGTTGGGGATATACTTTATTATTTGGTCCGGTCAAAACAAATCAATAAAGCCAGTACAATTTCTTAGCAGCATCTTGATCTATAACAATAATTCTTAAAAATAATCATTTAAATTTTAGTAATCAAATTAATTAGGTATTGCCAATCTAAATTATGAAAAAATTATTGATGCGATTAAATTATTAGATTATAATGAACGTGTTGATTTATAAATTGTATTCTACAATTAGTCAATCAGTGCTTTACAAGAAGTATCGAAACAATAAATACCTAAGGATATTAATTTGTGAATGATAAAATTAAAAAATAATTAGTATTTTTAAGGCATTAAATTTTTTCTTAAATTTCAATAAATCTAAATTACCAAATACTATACTAAATTAAATATCTAATTGAACTTGAATAAATTTATGAGTCAATCTGATTCTTTGCATGGATGTAGTTCTTGTTTGGGATGTTATTAATTAGGAATTATTGATTTATTTTGAGTTGTTTACTATTGTTTATTTTTAATTTACTCCATAATTGTGTTTCAATATTGATGCTAAATACTTTCAATATATTAGTAATAGTAATATAGATAATTTTGACTAAGTTGTCATTCTGTGTTAAGGTAATGTAGGTAAGTTGTTTGTTTTTTAGACACTCTGTTTATGTTATTTTACTGTTTTTGCAAATGAATTTCTTACTATTTGCTCTTAGCTCTTTATAAATAGTTGTGCCTAAAGCACATCTAATTACAGATACTGTTGCTGTTAGAATATATCTTTGCAGTTTCTGTCATTGCGTGTCATTGTTCCTTGTTTTAAGAATACTCTTGGGAACTAAACTATTTATACTATTCAGTGTTTATGAATAAATTTATATCTACTTATACTTATTGTACTGTTGCTATTTAAGATGATTTTTATTTTGTTGAACTAATGTTTAAGTTTAGGCCATAAAAACTAATTTGTATTATTGATGTAAGGCAGAATCAAGTAGTGTCTATTAGTATTTTAGAATCGATTTTTTATGCATTTTTTGTGAATGCAGAACCTTCCTAAAAATAGCTCAAATAAATATTATGTGTTCAAGTTATAAAAGAAATTTGTTAGTAAAATTAAGATTACTCAAGAATAATAGTAATTTCCTTTTTTATAGTAAAGTAAAATATATATAAAAATATTAATTTTACCTTTTTAACTCTTGAATTTTAGCATTTCTGATATTACAGTCTAAATATTAAATAACTGTTAAATAATATTTAAGTTTGTTTATAATAAATGTTAATCAATTGAATATTAATACTCTTTTATAATGAAAATATTTTTTTATCGCTTTAAATTATAAAAGTTTAATTAAATCTACTGTTCCTACTCTTCGATTAATTAATCTTATTCTCATCTCTTTAATTGTTTATCAAATTTCATTTAAAATAAAATTAGATTAGTCAATAAAAATAAAAAAACAATTTATTTTCAATGTTATTAAAAATTAAAAATATTTTCACTTACCTTTTTACCAAACAGACAAGTTATGTAACCGACTTTTCAAATTTAATGCTAGTATTCTTTAATCTTTAAAAAGTAAAAACAAGACAGCATGTTTAACTAATAATGCATAGATGGCTTGACATTTTATCGCATTTCTTTAAGCTTTTTAGAAGAATATTTATAAAGTAAAAAAGATTTGTCATGGATTATACTGCTTTGTTTCATGTATATAAATTCTCCTAAATTGCTGATTACTACATAATAGTGCTGATAAAGCAGAATCACCGAAGTCAATGTATTTTTACCTTATTACTGTTGAAGTAGCTTGATTACAGATTAATATTAATTGTGTAAATTGCCTCTACTGTATCTTTAAGTCAATGTTCTCTCGTACAGTTTGCTACTCTTCATTTTTTTTAGATATTGCAATTAATTTGCTACAATTTTTATAGCTTCAATTGTATAAGTTATTATGCTTTATACAAATTAATTGCCAAATTAAATTAAATTTAATTATTTAAATATAAGAATAAGCATTATTAGGAAGGATGTTGCCATAATTCACTTTTTTATCATTTATTTACGAAACTTTCTTGGTAATTTTTATTAAATAAATATTCATTGTATTATTTTGAAAGTGCTACTCAGTTTTTCTAACTTGTTAATATAAAGTTGCGCCCCCCATCTAAAACACAACCTATCCAAAATCATTAACGATTAAATTGTAGATTAGTTCTTCTTATCATCATTAGTATATATATTATTGCAAATCATACCATTAGTGATGATAGTTTAGTGTCCGTATTCACATTATTATCTTAAAAAATCTATGGTTTACTGATATTCAAATATACAAAGATTTGGTATTGATGAAATATTTTTTCATTTTAAATTTATACGACTTTAACTTTTGTTAGAATTGAACTGCATATGAAAGCCTTTTGCATAAATTTAAAGCACATCATTTCTTTGCTATTGATAACTTGCTCTTTTTTTAAATTTAAGTTAATTGCAGCTATTTTTCTATATTTTTTGCCAAAGAATCCCGTCTCTGCTTGCAAACCAATTTTTGAGGTATTAAAAAAGGCTTTTTGTGTTAATAAACAAAGCTTAAATTTATAGTATTCAACGAAGTATTGGTTGTGTAAATTTAATTAGATAAGTTAATTCGATGGACTTTAAGCAAATATATAAAATAAGTTTAATAGTTTTAATCCTTCAAATTATATAAAATTAGCTTAATTGAATCATTCCAATAGATGTTGTTGTTGCTAAATATTTGATTATAAAAATAATTTTTTATTTTTTACTTCTATCGCTGCTAAATAATTTAAGAGAATTAAAAATTAATAAATCAAGGAATATCTTACTTGTTGTTTTTATTAACCTGTTTCTTCTGAGTTCAAGCAATCATCTATGTTACACATAAATTCATAAGCATCAATATCTTTTTTATATTGAATTTCTAGTATTCATTAATGTTATATTATTTATATATCAGTCAAGTAAGGTTTCTTAATCATACCTCAAATTTATAAATTTTTGTATAAGCAGTTAAGTATTATAAATTAATTTTGTTATATATATATATATATATATATATATAAAGATTTTAGATATTGACTGGCAAAATTTAAAATCATCTTTTGAATAGTATAAAACTAATGTGTTCATAATTAACTTTAAGTTTATCAACTCGAAATTCATGATAATCATGCATTTTTAATATTATTAATCAGAGATAACTTTTTAAAATATTTCACACAAGAATTACAGAAATTTAAATAGTTAATATGATTTTTAAAAATAAAAAAAAAGTTATAACAAACTTCTTTAATAGATTTTAATTTCTTTTTTCAATACAACTTTCTAATTGGTATTAATTAAGATAGTTCAATATTAAATTTCAACATTAAGATTTAAATATACATTATTTACCTAGAATATTATCACAAATAATCATAAAACACGTGAAACTCGATATTTAATTTGGCAATTAAATCTCTCTCTTTCATTTTAAATCAAGATATAGTTGAGATGTTATTTTTAAAAGAAATTATTTCATTTATTACATCCTTGATATTCTTGATTTATTTGAATATTTCTATAAAACCAAATTATTTTTCATAATGATCAAAATCATTTTATATATCTTAATTAATAATTCATAGCTCTGTCTAATTTTATTTTTTCATCTAGCAACTAATAAATTCTTTTTTATTTTATTGAAATTCTTGTAAACATCATATTTGAAAGATAATAATAATGGATTCTAAATTTTTATCAAATCTAAATTTGTTGCCTCTATTAGTGAGATAGAGCAGTCTCTCTATTAAAAATGCCTAATTATTCAAGAATTTTTGTTTATATTATTATATCAAGAAGTATTTGTATATCCATCAAGCTGTTCAATATCTAAATTTATTATTTGTTTCTCAAAACTATCAGTACAAATGAAATAAGAATACTTACAATAACGTTTTAGGTGTTTTATTCCATTGTAAATTTATGTGATTCAATTAATTTTTTTGGGATAATATATTACTTTTTCAAAGTATATAGTCGAATCATAGAAAGCATTTACAAGTATGATTTGATGACCTGCCTTATTTTGAAATCTATTTTTCCTAGATATTTCTATAATTATTTATAATTATTCGTAAATTGAGACAAAAATATTTTGTAAATGTTATTAAACTTCCTGTGGAAAAAAATAAACTAAAATTCAATAATATAGCCATTATGAGTTTCATTTTTATTTCATTATAAGATTAATCTAATATTCAATTGTTAAATCTATAAAATATTTATAGAAATTTAATGCAAAAACAAAATCATTTATATTATAAATAAGATTAGCTGTGTAATTAACTAATCAAAATTATCGTTTAATAATTTCTGGACTAGTTAAGCACATAAATTTCAATATTCTCTAAAATTATCAAGATATAAATTAATTTATAATAAAAAGATTAAAGTAGCAAGTTTTGCCACTAAATATATTATTATTATTGTGTATTAAGATATTGTGTTTTGTGAGGAAAAGTTTAGAGTTTTGTGAGAAATTTCCAATAATAAGATAATTAATAGGATTGTAGTTAGGAGAATAAGATTCTTATAATTTACTTTGAGTGTTTTGTATGTTACTCTTTAAATGTAAGTTTTTCTTCTCATGGATTCATATAATCATTAGATAAGTAAATTCTGCAAACTTAAAGATTGCATAAAAAATTAAAATGATATAAGTTTATTAAAAGAGATTTCTTAAACATTCATTTCATTTGGAAATTTACTATAAAAATAACTAAAAATATTATATTAAAAATAATTATAGAGTTATTGGAAGTAATTGCTGTAGAAGACAGATAAAAGAATGATTAATGGATTTAAAATGAAAAATAGAAATTAATATAATAAAATAAATAATTTTGTTCATGTGCATTCTTTCGCAAAAGTTGCTACTGCACTCATATTTCATCTAAACTATAAAAATAAAAATATAAATATAAAAAAGATATCAGAAAAATGTTTTAGTCTACAAAAATACCAACGAAAAAATTAATATAAAAAGTTATATTGATAGTAAATTATAAAAACATTCAAGATAACTCTGCAATTGACCTTGAAAATTAGCCTTATTATGTAAATTTTAGGCTTAAATAAACTATTTATGATCGATTTCCTCCATTTATGTATATAAATTGTGGTATAGACACACAGAAATTTATAATAAATTTATTGAACGCTTTCTCATTCTAAAATTAATTTCATCTTAAGATGCCTTAGAATTCATTGAAATTTTGGGCTAAGAAAAAATAGAGTTTAATGTTGGATAAAATTAAAAAATATTTTGACAAAAGCAATTAAGATTAATGATCAAGAGGGCTTTGCGCAATGTATTTATTAAAAATACTATCAAATTTGATAGGATATTCTTTGGATACTAGAACAATCAGAAACATATATTATGAAATAAATAAGGCTTTTGTTTTCCAACATCTAAAAGAAATATTTTACATATTCATGGGAAAATTTTAATTAATTATTATATTCAATGCAAAATACTAACCAATTAATTTATTATTTTTAGCTAATTATTCTTATTAAACCTGTTATTATTTAGATAAAATTTAATTAAAGCTTTCTAAAAAATACTAAGAAGAAAGCTATAATCACTAATATTTTGCATAACATTCTGAAAAAATTCTAAAACTTATGCATGGTATTTTATATTGAAAGAATATTTGAATAAAAACAATTAAATATTTCTCTATTTTAGAATATTAATAAATCTAAACTTTATTAATCCATTAAAAATATATAGATATTAATCAACAATTTCAATACATAAGAACATTAGTCAGATTGTAAAATCTGACTATATCTATGGGAATAATAAATGTAATAATTTACATAAAAGAACATTTAATGGGTGGCTGACTTAGACCAAGTTTTTTAAAAATACATTCAATTAAAAATTAAATGAAACGATGTTTCATATATTCAAATAATCAAGTAGAAATGTAGCGTAATACACCTTAATATTTTTATATGATCTTGAGCTACTGTACAAATTAATATAGTAATAAAGAGATGATGAGAAATGTATATTAATTTCACAAAAGTATTTGGTTGGAAAATAGATTATTATAATTAATTGCTATAAAGACTTGAAATATTGTTTAATTAAAATTACTCATTTTTATTTAAATTAAATTAAATTTTTTATTATAAATGACACTCAGAGTTCAACAGGATCTCATGCATTGACCTCGAATCCTTAACTATAATCTAATGTAACTTAAGTTTAAATAAAATTCACTATTTATCGATAAATTTACTATAAATCTCATACAAATTATTTTTTTGATTCGCTTTATGGCAAGAGTTTAATATTACTCATCCTTTCTCTAAACTAAACTTAATCAATAATTTTAAGCAATTGATTGATATAAGCTAATTTTCATATTTATTAATGAAAAATCAATAAAATCAAGCAAGGTAAAGTTCAAGTAAAGAGGACCCACATGATTCTTGAAAATCTCTTAAATAATGATCTTTGCGAAAAAATAAAGAACAATATGCTTACTAGGCTACTTAAAAATTTCAATAATAGATACAAAGTATATAATAAAAAAAGAAACAATTGTATTTACCTTATATAAAAAAATATCTTTTAAAAAATTAAATCAATAGTGAAAAATATTGAATTTTCAAATGCACAAGAATTGTGAAAAATAATTAAAAACAAACTACTATTAAATAGATTATTTAGAAACAAATCCTACAAAATTCACAATTACTTTGAAGAGACACTCATAGATTTAAAAGAGTAAGATGAATTTATTTAAATAAGGTATATCATATTATAAAATTATCAAGATTTAAGTAATTTGTTATTTTTAGAGAGTATAAAAATAGAAATTGTTTTGGAAAATATTAATTTTAAGCTAAATGTTAGGACAAGACCATCATTGCTTTTTATAGTATAACTATTAAATGGGATAGCCAATAGTAAATTATAAAGAAATTTTCAATTTTTATGGTTAATTATGATAAACTTTTAAATTAAAATATATTAATAAAGAAGATTCATAAAACACTTTTTGGTGATAGAGTTTATAGTCTATTTAATATTTTTTTACTTTAAATAAATCATAAATTATTTAACTCATCAACTTAATTTGTTTATGCAAGTCTGATTAGTTTCAATGTTTTAAAAAGCTTTCTCAAAATTATTTGTTGAAATAATTTTTATTATCGTATTAAATTTAATCCTTATTATTAAATTCACATTGTATCCTTTGGCGCTATATATAATCTTCCAAAAACTTAAGATTTAAATATTATCAAATATTTCTAGTGAATACTTTCATAATGTTTGATTGAGAAATAATCCTTGAAAAAAACAAATTCTTTTTAATAACAAAAGTCAATCAATTATTTAACTAAATAAAGTCAGAGGTAGATTTAACATGGATTCTATTAAACTGATCTAGTAATAACAATTAATTTATAAAGGATATCGAGAGAAATGCTCTTTGCTTGATATAAGAAATTAAAAAATTACTTATTCAAGCTAAAAAAATTAAGTAATTAAAAAGAAATAGTTCAAAATTTATGAAAAATAATTTAAAATTTTTATTATAAAAAATGAAAATTCATAATAATAAAAGCAAAACTTAAGATTATGTTCCTAAGAAAACAAGTCATTCACTAATCATTTAAGCTACAAAAAAACTGACCTATATATTTTAAATTTAAGCAATATCTGATGGAGTAAAATAAGAATTATTGTTAAAGATGATAAAGCTATTTCTGAATTCCAATAATATACTTTTCTATGCTAATATTTATATATTTAATGTAATTTGAGATTTAATTATTCATAAATAAATTGTTTAAGTACAATTATTTGATAACGCTAACTGTTAAGTTAATTGTAAATACATATAGATTGCTTTTAAGTTTTTTAAATTCATAATATCTAAACTTTATGATTTTTTTATCAGTTTATAAATAAATCTTTTTCAATAATATAAAAATGATATAGTGATTGTTAATAAGTATAGTATCGAAATCAAATATTTAATGTTGATAGTCCCTGATGAAAAAAACGGCCAGAGTTATTATTTTTTATCATTTATATTTTGCAATAAAGATTTGATATTTTTCAAAGAAATTTAAATAATTAAATTAAAATTTAAAAACTATTCTAATATACTTGAATGGCTGAATTCCGCTTTCAATAAGGACATTAATTTGATTAAATTATTTTTGGAAAAAAATGAAACTTTTATTGCAAAATATATAAATAAAACGATAATATCTCAAGCATTTTCAACAAAATGAACAAACAATATTTATATTTGATTTCGAATCTATATTTATTAATTTTCACAATACCCTAAAAATATTTCTAAAGATTTAGTACTGAAAAAAACATAAAGTTCAAGACTTTTAATTTTATAAAACTTAATAGAGAATTAAATGTATTTTTAGTTTGGTCCAATCTCAATACATCACTTTCTAAGATTAAGGAAATTTTTTCAAAGTATCTGTCCATCTTAATTGGTAAATTTCTATCGTTATATTTCTCAATAGGATCAATAATTGTCACAATATCAATTTCATGAATCTTTATAACGTCTATGATATAAATTAAAAAGTACATCTTCATTGAGCCAAATTTATGTACGAGCATTTTAGAATCTTAATAAAACATCTTAATTATTCTAGATGTACCAAATGTGTTGTTTTACCTTGGAGCAATTGAAAGTACCGGTGATTATAATATTTAATTGATGTACTTGCCTTGTTTGTTAAAATTTCGTTCGCTAATAATTTATCTTAATTTTTAAAACTCCTTTGATCCCTTAGCATCTGCATTTTAATTTATCATAATATAAATAACATAGACATATCCTAGTATAAAATCAGTAAATGACAATAACTCTACCAATTTGTTTATACTAAAAGCCTAATAATCTTTTTTTGGTATCGTTGTAGTTCTATTTTATTGGACAGAAATATTTTCAACATTCATTTATTAAGTTTCATGCTTTATGCAAAATTTAGTGATCTATCTGAAACACTTTTCGCCATCGTAGAGTTACCAATATCCCAGTATGCTTTTAATATTATCATCGCTTATTTATTTATTCAGATTAGCATAATGCTAGTCAAACGCTTGACTTTTTGTCTTAAAGTTTTTTGTATAAAATATCTGTATTAGTATATATTTATTTTCTATTTTGTCAATGTAAATTTTCTTAGTGATAGTCTCTTATAGATATTATTTCTTGAATAGCTTTAGTCTTCTTTCTTAAATTATACATGTTTATGTTGCAAGATCTTCTAATTTTGATTAAACTTTTTCCTTGTTTGGGTAATGAAATACATTATTCTTTGAAAAGTAATTAATATCCTGATAAAAATGAATTTCATGAGTAGTTTATTTTCAGCTTGAATATCAGCAGTGAAATATCGATGGTTTAGTAATTTTGTATTGACGGTATGGATGTAAATTTTTCTCAATTCTGTGGTAATTCAGAAGTTCTTTTGTTCTAAATAATTTTTAATTAGTTTACGTGCTGTCAAATTTTAAGTTCAAACATGTAGTTATTTAAGTTTAAACTTCAAAACATTCGGATAGTTTAACTCTATGTAAGAACTATATCATTCTTATATTCGTAATATCAAGTAGTATATTAAAAAGAGCAACCATTTATTTGAATTCTTAACAATTAATATAAAGAATCATCATAAAATAAATTATTTTTATTTACTAAAATTGAACTGGACAAACAAAAAGAGCTGATGTAGTGAAGGGAAGGGCCCCAGAACAGCAGTATCTATTACTGCAAAATAGAAGCTGGCGCCGAAAGAATAGTTCTATAATACTGTGGATTGCTGATGAGAACTCAGGATCTGAAACTTCAAAAATCAATTATTGAAAAGTGCATCGACAACATCAGGAAAACATACGACAAGGACAAACAAAAATAAATAAAAAATCAAACTACCGATCACACTGGAGGCACGGGATATGCCGCCCTGGAGAACACCCTAGTTGCAGGCAGAGACCGAACTGGCAGTCTTCAGTGTACCAGCAGAAATCTTTGAGAAACCTAATGTTTATACCCAACTAACTAATTTAAGGTATAATTTATTTAATAGTAATAATAGATTATATATTAAGTCTAGAATTTTTGATTCCTAGATTTTTAATTTCACTTGCCTTTATCGATTATCTATCTATCTATCTATAAATATACTCTCAAATTTAGCTTTGGCTTCTTTTTATATATTTATTTCTTTAGAAAATCCGAAGACTATAATAGTTTAAAAATGGAAAAAATACTTAGTAATAAGTTTTGTAAAAATATATACAATGATTAATAAATGAGAGATTTTTATTTGCCAATCTAAATAAATGTAATAACTGTTAATACCTTTAATTTTTATGTAAATAATACTATAATAATTTATTTTTTTAAAAAATTAAAAAGTTTTACAACAAGCAACTAAGAGTAATAAAAATTATTGCTTTTAAGTGGAAGTTTTGAAATGATTTAAATTGTGAAATCATTATTAAATTAAAAAAAAGATTTTACTCATTTTTGTCGGCAATTATACGATGCTTTTTCCATATATTATTAATTTTTACTATTTAACTTAATTCTTTTTTGGAAACTAATAGATTTAGCGAGTTAAAGCATATGTATATACATAATTGAAATATTATTTTAAATATAGACGGGTTAATCGTATAAAGAAAAATGTTCTGTAAACTTAGTGAGTTTAAATAATTTGGGCCTGCTTAAATATTGAGAGAATTGATAAGCAATTTTAATTGAACCCTTATGTCTTGATGGATGTAAGATTGTGTCTTAAAATTTTTTTAGCTATCAATATACATAATATGAAAAGTAATTTAATTTTAAGGTTATACATATTTAAATCCTATGATTAATAATCAGTATTAGTTTAATAAGTTATAAAAAATATTTTACGAATGACAACTAGTCACAAATTTATCTTGATTAATAAATATTGATGTAAAATTATGATCTAATCGGCTTTTTTTAAGTATTATAAAGTATTATATAATATAGAGAACAAAAATATCTACATCTTAGGGAATTCGTGTTTTTTATATAGATTTGCAATAATTTTGAATAAACTAAAATATAACTTACTCTAAATCAAAATAATATTTTATAATAGAGATAAATACAAAAAATTATAGCCTTTTTTTTACCAAAATTTAGCATTAAATGTTTCAATAATTTTAATTAGACATTAAATTTTTTTTTAATTTAATTTCCAAATTATTTGCTGTTTAGAGTAGATCTTAAGTTTTCTTTATATTTTGGATTTTTTATTTATGATTTATTTAATATTTTGTTAGTTCAAATTTAGGTCTTTAAAAAGATCGCACTCTCCCCAGTATAATATTAGAATTATAAATAAAGAGTAGGTAGGTATTTTTTATCTATATTAATTAATAAGTGCTAAATTGTAATTTTTAACTTTGAAATATCCTAGTTTATTTTAGTTTATAGATATCAAAGTAATCAATTGATCAGAAAGATTGATGTCAATAATTTCAACTTTAATTATAGGAATTAAATATAAATAACGTTAATCTATTAACAAAACTTATACTCTTAATAAAATATAGTCGATACTAATAATGAGTGCACTAATTTGTCATAAATCGATTTATTTATCAGAACATAAAATTTTTTTATTTTTCTTAAAAAATTAATCTTAAGTGTAATTTAAAGTTTTACTCTAAATGATCTTGATATCTGTAATTTCCTTTTTAACAAACTCATTCTGGATAATAACAGGCATCACAAAGGTAATTCTTAAAAATATAATTTATTTATTTAATTAATAGGAAGTATTCGAAGCAGATAAGTTTTCAAACTCTGGAAGTTTGTATAAAATGTCAAATAAATTATAGGTAATTATGCTTTAAAGATGATTATAATCTTGGAATACAATTTGTAAATTATGAAATAAGCATTAAAATTAAGAAGAAATCAGAAACAAGCAAATAAACAGACAAGAATAGATGAGATCACATTTTTGCATTTTGTTTATTAAGGGGAAAGATAAAAATGATGTGCTTGTTTATAAAGATGGGTATATTCTTAAAATAAATAAGGTGTGAAATGAACACAATTTTCAGTTTAAGGATATCAACCATTCTCACTGTACTACTTATAAATATGAGGAATAAAAATGATAATTTAAGAAATAGAATGAGCATTATCATTCATTTAGCATAATATTCAAGGTAAAAATAATCTCTCTGCTATAATTTATAAAATAAAAATTGATTATTTATACTTATTTAGTATGGAGTAAATAATTGAATGCTTTATATACAAAGGGGATATATTCATTTGCATCTAGCTATAATTAAGTATTAATTCAAAAAAAACAAACTTTGTCATTGTATCGCCCTTTAATTCAAGGAGGAATAATTAAATATCAGAACAGAAATGGAATTAATATCACTGAATAACTTTGAGAATTATTTAAATCCTTAGATTGCATAGATATTTTGTTTGCTAAATGTTAAGCATTTACTTACTTATATAATTGACTACGATATATCGTTTATTACTATTGCTTGTAATAATTTTCTTGGCCTTATTCTTTTCATCTTCTCATGCAATTTTATTCTATAATATAATAAATACTTAAGATAATGAGGATTATTAAATTAATCCAAAATGTTAAATATAAAAGTAATTGATAATAAACAGAAACCTTCACTTGAAAGATGTATATTTACTATAAAAATTTAATATTTAATAAAAAATAATAGAAACTTATTTTCTTAAAAGAAGGCTTGAGAATTGGATTGCAGGGAATATCAGATAATATCAGAGTTAAATAATAGGAAGACTGACCCATGAAAATTTTTATAGTAAAATGGCGTTTTTAACGCTGAAATGCCTTTTAAAAATTCCGTTATCATTTATCACTATAATTAATATTGGTATTCTTATTCATTTACTTTCAAAAATATATTTTACTCACTAATTATAAAATTTATTGGATTATAATCAATATCCTAGCATTTTATATAGCAGATATATTTATATTCCAATAGACTACAGTCACATAAGATCACTTGATGATTCTGTTGAATTTCATAGTAATATTTTTAAATTATTTAGTTAACAGAAACAATTTTACATTATTGAGATCTAATTTATCTCTTACATAAATGAGAATAAATATACGAGCCTCTCTTCAAGGCATTATGAGGTAAGTGGCAAATATGTATTAAGTTCGGTTATAAACTTCCTTTGGAAAGACAATGTGATGAATAAGACAGTCATAAATACCTCTTTCGATTCTTGGTTAGTTAATTACATTTATGATAACATTTATTTTCACTGTTAGATTTTGTATAAATGAAAGCCTTGATTTATCATTTATTATTTTATTAAAAAAAAAAACATTATAAATTGTGGAAAACTCATATTTTTTAGAAAATTGTTAGTGTCTTTGATTCTATAATGTATCTTCCTTTTTCAAACTTTTTAAACATAAAAATGATACTTTCATTTTATTTTATTCTTAAGATATTTGTATTTTCTAAATTTAAAACTAATATATCCAATAAATAAACCAAAGAGAGATGTGAAAAACTTTCATACAAAAGGAAAAAAAGGATTTAGAAAATGAAAGTATACTTAAAATTGAAGCATATTTTTAACTAATTAATTTTTGTTATTCTTAATAATCTAGTCCAATGGATTAAATAAATGTTTTTAGTAGAATAAATGTCAATTATGGAGTGTTAACGTTCCTTTTTTAAAGCGAAAAAATCCCTTTATAAAAAAATATGGAAAAAAGTAATCTAAATAGTTCGACTATTCACTAATCATTGTCGCCATTGTTCGTAGATTGAAGTTGATTGAGCTTCTAGTATAAATTAAATCCCAAGAAAAATTTCTTTAGTCTGATACTTCCATATAAGCCAAGGATTTAAATTCGTTTAATATATTTATAATTTCAACTAAAAATAATAGGGTTAATAATCAGTGATTGAAATAAATTATAATTTCCAAATTGAATATATAGATTTGGTTTATGAAGTTACTTGACAATAAAGAATTATTGCAACTTCCATTATTAATTCATCTGATGTATTTACTAATAAAAATAGAAATTTAAATTAACTCATTGGAGAATAACTCAATATTATCTAATATTACATAAAATTATAAAGTTATAAAATGAATGTTTTACATTCATTTTGCTTTTTAATTTTAAACTTCCTATATAAAATTTTAACTTTGATAATTATATCTAAATAATTACGCATAAAAATGCTATATTTGATAATTTAGTTTGATGTTTTATTACAAAAAAAAAGAATTAAATAAGTAGAAAGCATAAAATTTGGATCACTACATGGAAAGTTAAGAAAAATGATTTAACCTACTGGTGATTACTAATAAGGCTTATTCACATAAAGCAAGTATTATGGGGAAAATTAAGAATAATATATTGATAGGGAAAGTTTAATCGAAATACCTATATTGTTGGAATCCATTTTAATTTAGAATAATAAATTAAATATAAAATTATTGTGAATCTAATTATTTTCAGTTAACTTTCTTGAAACAAAGACAATCAAAATCTAAATTCATTAATAGTTGCTTAGTTATTTTTTTAGATACTGGGTCTTTTTAGGGCTAGGAGACAAAAAAAACTTTTATGAATTTATTTTCTTATTAATGAATATTAGGTGATTTAATTCAAATGAATTTTATTTGCACTTTTTTGTTATCATTTGAATCTTCTTCTCTCTAGTTACTCAACTATGCCTACTAATGACTACACAATTAGGAAAGAGCACTTTCAATAATCATCACTACTATACTTTTGATTTCTTGACAAACATCTTCTTGGCATGTTTGCTAATTAATAATATCTCATGCTTATAATCAACTTAAAACATGCTTTTCTTTCGCTCTCTAATATAATATCAGTAACTGGCCCTAAATGCTACTAAACTGAGCCAATTACCTGTTTCTTTTTGATTGAGAAATAATCAGGGAGAAACCTTTGCTAAGTTCAAATTTCTTAAATAAATTTTCTATTGAAATTGATAACAATCTCTTTTAATGGACTGAAATTTAGAATAACATTATTTATTAGGTTTCAAATTTCTATGAACATACCCAAGTTTATGAAACTCCTTGACACCCTTAACATATTTGAAAGAATATCAATTAAGTAATTGAGGTATCTTTAAAGATATATAAATTCTCTAAGATTTAGTTAAAATTTCTTGATAATTAGTACTTTTGAACCATATCTTAAAATAACACTATCTAATAAAAGAAAGTGCTATAAATCCTTCTCTAAGCTTCTTTTTATTCAAAATAATGTTTAAAATATCATTTAATGCTGTTTATTATGTTAGAGATAGATGTAGGATATACTTTGTATGCATACTGGTCAATAAAAATGAGTTTTGCTTTTATAGGGATGATATTATTGAAGAATTATTAATAAAACTGCAAATATCATCAGCATTTAATAAGGAATGTTAATAGCATTCGCTCAGAAGTACTGAATTTTTGCTATTTCTAATAGTTTTATGACGCTTTTAAGCTAAAATATAAAACATTTGAGCACTTTATGTGTACTCATTGCTTGGGTTTTATGATTTTTTTTATCATTCTTAATTAATTATTAAACAGCAATATAAAACGAAACTAATCACTTTATTTAGAAATTGAAATTTGCACTGATCAAGATATCACTGCATTCCCTTCCTTTCCAACCAAAATTATTTTATAACTTTTTAGTTTATATTGTGGTCATTTCACATATAATTTTCACTTTATGCATTTTCTACTATTTTTACTTACTTTAGAAGTATTATAAAATATATTTTATCATATTTATAAATAAAATGTTAATAAAATTAAAATTACATAAACCTTACTTAAATAAAGTTAATTTTTGCATTTATTCAATGTCATATTATTCACATATTCATTCTTTACTACAACCATACTGTCCATATTAATTATTTTTTAAATAAAAAAAATAAAACTTTTTTAAATTAACATATGATTCTAAACTACATATATTGACCTCTTTAATAAATATTTTAATTATTCTAAATAATATATGGTGAGCAATATCGTTAAGTCAAGATAATGAGACTGAATAATGAAGTGTAGTTTACTATATAATATTTAAGTGATTTTTTCTTGCAATTGATGAACGACGAAATTTAAGTTGAATAACCAAATTTTTAAGGATCTCTGAATAAAAATGCGAAGAATTATTTTTGAGTGGCGATAATTACTCAAATATTTCCGGAATAATGATGCAAGATAGATTAAGTTAGCTTTGGTAGAAATGATGGAAATTATGGTTTATATATAGCCAAGAAGGAGAGAATAACTAGAAAAATGTCACAGTAAAGAAGAAAAGTTTTAGAACAAAGGAGGATACCAACTACTCTCTGACAAAGAAAGTCCAAAAGAAAAATAAACGTATTTAGTTCAATATTTAAAATATTGAACAGAAAATCAGAGAACAAATCGCTTAAACATCATTATGTTGAGAAAAAGTTGTGTTTGAGAATTGAAAGGGAATAAAAGTAAAATGAAATTCTATATGTAAGGTATACTTTAGTATACTACTCTTATACAATTATTTCATTTTTAATTTTATTTTCTAACCAATTCAATTCAGTAACTCGAACTAACTGTCTAATTTAAGTAGATAAATATAGTTTAACTTTCATATTATTATTAATTAGAATATGCGAAGTTATCCATATTAGAAAATCAGTTACAATAAATTTAAAGAGGTTAGAATAACTCTATAAATTATTTTTTATAGTTTAAATAAAATATATTTTTAAAGACTTAATATAAATAAATGGTTATGAGTTGTTATTGTATTTAAGAATATATAATTTTATAAAAATTAAAAAAATTAAAAATTTGGTTGAGGTATGGGAAAATTTCCGGAAAAAGAAGAACTTTAAGATAGATGGACTGATATATTATAAGCTAAACACTTAAAATTAACGAATAAAGTAGTTTTATATTTAATTAATCACGTGGATAAATTCGGTCTTTACTTCTCAAGCCAAATCTATTTATTACTAGATTTTTAAGTTATCCATTCAAACTTTATTCAAACATTTTTCTTTATTTCTTTTTTATTAAATTTTATTAATTAGTAACTAAAGAAAGAACAGGTCGTAATCATGGTTTTATATATTTTATGAATACTTTATAATAAATTATATATTTGATTTGATAAGAAGAGATATATGAGTATCCTGAAAACGCAATCTTTAGAAATTAATGAGTTAAAATTAATAATAAATTGTATCAAATTGTTTCTAGATGTAAATTCTTATAAAATAAATTCCACAATTGTATATTAACAGTCTTAATAATATTAAAACTTCGGTAATTATAAACTTTTAGTGGAAATTTTCAATAAAAATTCTAATAATAAATAAAGTAGTTTACATACCAATCATCACTTATTATCTACTGAAATTAAATTTTATTTTATAGGAAAATCCAAATATTTTTTAGAAATAATTTGCTTTAAACAATACTGTAAAATTTAGGCGTGCATTCATTTTTTATAAAATTAATCAATCTCAAGATTTTTCAACATACTCCTCTATCTTCTCACTCACTCATTAAAATAGTCATAATTTTATAAGTATATATTTAATTATTACATAGAATAAATATCAACGCTTATTTATATCTTAGTAATTGCTTCTAAATCCGTTATCCAAATCAAATCATTAATAAACTTCTGCCAATATTAGCGACCAAACATTAACAAAAAAAATCAGAAGAAAAACCATAAAAACCATAACAAAAAATCTTTTTTAAGTAAAATCGATAATCTTTGATACTCCTATGAAAACTAATTACTTAAGAAGATATAATCAGCCCACTTAAAAAAGTATAATTACTTGTGAGATAATCATAAATTCCAAAGAAAAATAATGGAAGTAATTAAATACTTAAATAAATTAATAAATATAAGCAATCGAAAATAGTTTATTAAAAGTAGAATAATTGCTGTGATTAAATTAGCTCAATGAGATTTAAATATCAATAGAAAAAACTGACTGTGGTTTAAACTTTCAGTTGTAAATATTCATATTAATAGCAACAATGAAAAAAAGTACAGTAGAAATTCAAAAATAAGTATAGAGCATCACTTGAAAAGAAAATAAATTCTTTATTATGAAGAAAATGACGGTGATAAAATACTTATGAGTTTGATTCATTTTAAAGCAATAAAAATATCAGTTAATTTGAATTTTAAGTATATTAGAATTTAAGGAATTTATCAACTGGATTTCAAAATTAAATAAATCCCTAAAAAAAGTTTAAAATAACTAACACAACTATATCTGAAGGAGAGAGAGCTGTAATTAAAATTGATAATTTTAAAAAGAATTTAATCAATTGCAAAATAAGGAACCAAATTTTAAGCTAATAATTAGCAAATTTCAATGATTCAACTAAACAAGTAAGTGAGAATTAAAATATGTTTGACATTATTGACTTAATACTTCAAGTTACTACTCTTAAATAGATAATGGAACTGGTGGATATATTATTGCTTCTCATTATATAAATCTTGTTTGGTGTTAAGTTTTCTTTAGCATAATCATACTTTTTATTTCAAGATATCTTTTAATTACAAAAGGAATTAAAAAAAAGTATGAATATTTAATTTTAAAATTTTTATAATTCGTTATAAAGTGAGTGCAATTGATGAGGACGATTATTTTTATTTAATTATCATATAATGTAAGTATTTGAAGATGATTATAATGATTAAATAAATTTGGTTAAAGTCTGTCCATCATTTCTTCCATTAAAAACAATAGAGATCTAAATCAATATAATCTACTGTATGACTTAGAAAAATCCTGATTTATTTTGTAAATGGCATTGAAGATTTTAAATTGTTAAGTCACAGAATAAATCAATTTCTATTTTGCTATCTCAATTCTATGAGGTAGTAAATTTCAGAGTTGTAAGAAAACAAAAATTCCATTTTTAGAAGTTGATAAATTAATTAAAGATATATAAGCTTATATTCAAACTTAATTCAAATTAGTGACTGTTTAACACTTGTGTATTGATATGAACATAATTCTATTTGATCTCTTTTTTGATTTAATTAAAACAGTCTCCACATTTTAATTATACTCGCTTAATATAATAGTTTGATGAAATCGATGATTTGAAACTAGTTAAATACCTTAACATTGTGAATTTAAAATAGCCTATTGTAAGAAAAGATAAAAAAGCAATTCTAATTTGTTTTTCTTAATAATGAAGAGTGTTAGTTTGAAACATAGAGGGGTTTATAATATACTAAATAATTTAAATATTAACCTACTAACCATATTAATCTTTCAAATGTAAACAGAAAATCCATTAAAATAAACTCTTTTTGCAATAAATATTTTCAGAAAGAAAAAATCAGAATAATAAATGTTCATATAAAAAAGAAGCAATCTTTTGAATAAGATAAATAAAGATAAGGAAACTAGAATAAAAGTATCTACTACTAAGTTTTAATGAAGATTAGAATTTTTAAGTAGTCAAACTTTTGAGGACTATAAATAAGATAAAATAAATAAAATGGACATTATATAATAATTTGGATCAATAAATAGAAATTAGATTAAATAAAAACGTATTTAGATTGTGTTTTATTTTTTGGTTGAAGTATTAAGAGATCCTGCATACAAATATGACGTCATGTTGCGATTAAAAATCAGTGGACTACCAAAATTTAAAGTTTTTTTCTTAAAAAGTGGTGGAAACATTATTTTATTGTCAATTAAGATGGCAATCTTTTAATGAGTGGATAAATTTACAAGATAATATTGATCATGAGAGATTTGTCACAAGTCCAAAAACATAATAGACCCGTAGAACATTAGCTTGTATATTTTTAAATTAAGTGTGACAGAAGCAAATATTTATACTTTGGCTCTTACTGTAGAAGAATAAGTATATGTATCTTAGCTTATTCATCTAATTCCAATAATTGTGAATTAATTAATTATATTATAATAAAAAAAGGTGAAAAAAAGGAAAGTAAATCTGATTCAAAAACATAAGCTTATTTACTTTAATACTCTAGGTGTGAAAAATATTTTATAAAAAGACAGCTTGTGGGGATTTTCATTCATTGGCTTTAGAAAATAATTTTGCAATTTCATTTTTGGATAGATAGAAAATTCAATGATGAAATACCAAATGGATTAAAGTTTTTTTATGTTAAAACTTAAATCAAACATAAATAAGGAACAACCATACATTAGATATTAGATATTTTCACTGATAATTAAGAACATGATTATTGAGAGAGAAGGCATGTTTATTATAGTTTTATCATGTTTTAGAATAATACTATCCCTTAATAAGTAAATTATTAAGGCAAAAGCAATATTTCTTATTTGATGATTCAGAACAATAAGAAATATTTTAAATCTTTAAAAATATCCTTCAAAGTTTTAATTAATTGCATTAGGATATACATACTTTATTAATTTCAGCTAGTGGTCAAATTTTATAACTTTGAAATTAATTAGTTGTTAGGCACAAAGCAAATGATAACTTTTGCAATGAAATTTAGTTGAATAAATTTTAATTCAAAAAGTATGCAAGTTACAGCAAATGTCACCATTCTTTATGTTTTATTATGGAGAATGGAGCTTATGCTCGCAGTTAACAATGGATAATGTGGTTTTCATGATAAAGAGCATTAATTTAAAAAAATTTCGGACATATTTATCTCTCCTCACTGTTAACTCTATAAAAAATTTTGCTGGTTTCCAATTTTTTGTTGTTTAAAATGAGATGCTGACCAAGAATGAATGAATGTCAAGAATTAGAATGAACATGCTCAAATTAATCACTTTTAAATGTACAAGATTGTCAAAGTAAATATGATTTTACTAGAACATTATATCTTAAACTCAAGATTGTTCCATAACTATTGTAGGAATATGTTGGAAATTAGAAAATTTGATTAAAATATTTTCATTTTAAATCAAAATAGTGACATTTAAAGTTTGAAAAAATTGGACGATCTTGGACTTATTAGAAAGAAAATAATTAAAAATTAGTTGGACTTTATTATTGGCACAATTCTTTTATCTCATCCCTAGAGGGATCTAACATAATTTTAATTGAAGGTTTAATTTATTGAATACTAATGCGTTCAAATGAAGTCGAGTTATCTAGCTCTATAAATGAGATAATATATAACGCCAATAGTAAAGTCCAGCTGATTTTAAATTATCTATCAAATTTATCCAAGATTGACCAATTTGGCCAACTTATGCTTCAATTTTAATTAATGATATATAAATTTAAATTTAATTTTCCAATTTTGAATATATTCCGACTATAAAGAAAGACTTTAACTTTGTAATGCAGCATATTTTCACAATCTGCTTAACTACAAAGATCCATAAGGTTTAAGTTGTAACTTTTTTATTTAGAATAGTGTAAATTGAGCGAAAATGGAGGAATGCATTCGTTAAATTTACAAAGTCGTAGTGATAAATATTTAATTAAAAACAAGAAGTTTAAAAGATATTGTAGATAGCAAATACAAGCAAAGACTTATCGTCTAGAAATTTCGGTAAAATTTTTCACACAATATATTGACATTAACTTAACTAAATATTAATATATTGTGGAATAGTATATTTAATAATGGAATATTATTTCGATTACCTTAAAAAAGAGTAAGACTCGATTAATAGATATAAATTTTGAGAAGTTAAATTTTAACCAAATAAACACTTCAAATGGATTATAAAAATACTAGCTAGCGATAGTAGGACATTAATTCAATGACTATGAAAAAATTGATGTTTCCTTGAATCATTACATTCGTAAAATATGTTGGTGTCATTTAAAGTAGAATCAAGTATTTTTAATTTAGGCCTTATTTAGCATTAATTCTAAAAAATTAAAAAAATTCTATATAATATTTCTAAGTTGTATAAATATGCTCCGAAATAAAAATACTTAGCTTAATTAATTATTAAAGTTATAATTATAGTTATATAGTCTGATATGTCCTAAAATGCATCACATTATAAAATATGACAAAATTTGAATTACTTATTATTAAACAAAAATTGTCTTCAATAAATCTTATTTAGATAAATATTTTTGTGTAATTGAAATATTGAATTTTTAAAGACTAAATGAATTAATATTTTGATGTTCTTCTACATTAAATTAACCTTGCTTATATTCTTAGATTAACTATTCTAAGCATGCTATAATATTAATAAAACTCTCCTAACTTTTTTTAATGTGAAACATTATTATTAAAAAATTTACACCATTTAATATATTAGGCTTATAAATTATATTTTAGATTTCTTTGAAAGTTTTAATATAAAATAAAGCTAAGAAATTATTCTCATTTAAAAATTATATAATTTATAATTTAACTATGCTTAATTAATAGGATGTAAATTTAGCTTGTCAAATTTATGATTATTATTCAGTAATTTTTGGCATTAAAATTATTGCTCGTATTTTCTTCTAATTAATAATAATTAAATTACACTGATTAATTTTTACTATTTTTTTTCATTTTTTAAATAGTTAGGATTTTTTATTTTGACACTTTTAATGTCATATTCTGAGATAAAAATAGCCTCTTCTTTGTTGTTTAGATTCTTAAAACAATCAAAAAAAAAATATTAAATTTCAGTTTATTAGATCGTTTGGTAAATAAATTTGTTCAATAATAAAATATCGTTTTCAGCTTATAAAAAGAGATCTGAGCTTAATCTGTGAAATATGCTCAAGTAATTCAAAATTATGCATTATTGAAAAATAAAGGAGGATATTATAGCTTTTCAACATTTTAAATATTTAATAATTGAAACAAATTTTGAAACTCTATCTAATATGAAACTATTTTCAAGATAAAGTAATGACAAAAATAAATTTCGACAATAAATAATTTTGCATGTAAATTTGTTCCTTTACCTCTTCTTGTATCAATCAAGAGGTCTAAGTTTTTAAGATTCCCCACAGCATTTCTGGTTCAGATTACGGTATTATCTCCCTTAAAACAAATCCTTTTTAAGGGAAAGGGAGTTTTTAGTTTCATTGGTGTTTTCAAGTAAATTTATGCAAAGTGAACTTATTGAGTACAGAGCTTAATATTTGACAAGTAATTTTTAAAATTTTTTCTATGTTCAGTTAATCTAAGTCAATTCTTTTAATTAATTGTCAAAACTTAGTTTATAACAAATAAAAAAAATCAACTATAATACTTTTAGTGATATTTAGATAATTTCAGTTATTTGAATTTCAAATATCTCTTTAATATTTTTCTTTTTTACTAAAAATACACTTGTAGAATTTGTAATTTAATAGTTATTTTTACGTTATCGAAAAGTTCATGAGACATTAATTTATCATAGACTTCTTTAAATTCTTGTGAAATTTATATTATCCAACAAATTTCTCTTAGTCTTTTAACTCTTCGCGAATTGATAAAGAATTTTTGGGAAATTGCTCTATAGGTTTGTATTACTGATACATCGAACATCACTATAAGATTCTTGGCATAAACTATCTTAGTCATGTCATATTCTACCAAATACCGATTCATTAAGCTAGTTTAAAGCTTTAGTTAGTAAAAGATTTTAAATGTACCTCCGTGAATTATAATTGGCTTGCATTATGTGTAAACTTAATGCTATATTGGCATTTTAAAAATCTGTGTTCCCAATTAATTTTTTTATTGATGTTTTTCATATATTTTTCAATCTTAGGTTTGATCGCTTATTTTTTCAATGAGAGTTTACCATTTTGATAAGGATTTAAGTTATGTTATTTTTCTATTTCGGGGTGATTGAAATAAAAATAGCAATATAAGCAATTTTTATTAAATTAATTAGCTGCAGATGTTCTAAGAATTCAGAAAATTCAAGAGATGTTCTTGATATTATGAGCAATTGATTTCGAACGTCCCTTTGAAATAGAGCATCTTAGAAGTGAGAACTTTTGAATAATTTTTAAGATTTACATTTTAAAGTTCCTTAATTTAAAGAAGTACCGCTTAAGTAAACATTTTCAAATCTTTTAGAGACCCATGCTAAATGGAATAAACTTAATTAAATAGGAATAGAATTATGAATTTAAGTTGATTAACTGATTAGTCATATTTAATATTAAAATATTAAAGAATAATAAAATAAGATTGATTATGGCATTTTAAATAATATTTATAAACATTATGTTTTAAAAAAAAGTTAGGAACATGCAGCCAATTTTTCTTACTTTTGCCCACTTTTAAGATTAATAACATAGTTATTAATATTTACAGTAGCAATTATTCATTTAAACTTAATTGAGTTTATATTTTAATAATATCTTGATTATAAAATATTTTTGTTATTCAGATATTTGTAAATATATGATTATTTAAAGAATTTCTGATGTACAATAATTTATCAAGAAACTGTCTTAACTTTCTAATTTATTAATAAATCAAGATTAAATTCAACTAATAAATAAGAACTAATAATTTATTTTTTCATTGCACTTCATCATTAAATAACTTTTGAAGATCAAGAGTAAAATAATCTCAATGAATTTCAGATTGAGTATAACAATATTTACTGGATTAATTCTAAAATAGAGGAAAAATTCCGAAAAGCTTTTTAGAAATATAGAAAAAAAGACTTTAAAAATGTTTTTTAAGAGAATTGATTATTATTTCATAAAAATTGGATAGATCAAAACAGTTCTTAAGGATTAAGTAACAAAGTATGAGAGAAAATTATTTCACATAGGGAATGGATATATATTTTGTGATAAATTTCCTTTATCAAGAATTATTGAAAATTTTAAGGAGGATAGGTCATTTTCATAATCGTAGGAGAGGATATCCATTTATATAATCTAAATATAATTTTAGCTTGTTATATATAAAATGCTAAAATTAACTAGCTCAAAGTAAAGTATGAACTTAGTCATTTTACTGAAGTCTCCTAAATTCTATCATTAAATTAAGGATTTATCGCCAGCTTAAACTTCTGATTGAAAAATAGCCAAGAATTATTTGGAGTCCCTATCAATAAATATTTGAGCAATTTTAAAAAATTAAAAAACTGAATGCAATAACAAGGTTAAAAAAAAATAATGTCATAAGAAGTAATTTATTTAGTCATAGATAAGGTTGAATGACAAGTTTATACGCTTTGTAATCCATTTTTGGAAATAGATCTTTGATTACATGCAATTAATTTCTTATTAAGTTGTATAAAAAATAAGGAATTCGATATTTATATCTTAAAATTAACAATCAGAGTTGCTAAGTACAATATGAAATGCTTTTAAAGAATTAAAATCTTTTATATTTATCATTCTAATATTTATTATAGGGAATCATTAGAATTGAAAAATTAATTTTGTTTAACTTAAATTTATATATAATTAATTTATTCACAGTTATCTTTTTGGAAACGTGAATAATAGAGTATTTGTTGTTCGATAGAGAGTTTAAAATCATCTGGACTTTATACTGGGAAACTATTTTATCGCATCCCTAGAGTGAGATAAATTCTTATTAATAACATCAAAATAAGATTAAAAAAATACACAAAATAACACTTGATTTGTCTAGTTCCAGGGCCATGATAGAGTTCACCGCTAATATTGTAAAGAATAGGTATCCAGAAATTTAACCACCAATAAATCAATTATTAATAAATTTAATTTCCCGAATATAAATAAATTTCTACAATAATAATTTAGAAAGAGAACTTAATTTTGAATTTAATGAGGGATTTAACTTCATATATTATCTCTTATGACTAGTAAATTAAGAGACATTAATTTGATCAGGAATAAGCCAAGTAATATTTAAAAAGTTACTTTTTTCATTTATCAATTCAATTAGTGAATTGTAGAAATAATTAATCATAATTATATATAGGCTTATAACGTAAAGAAATTTAATAAAGTTTGATTTATTAATCATTAAAATCAATATTAAATGTTAAAAATCAAAAATAGTATAAATCTTTTATGCATAATTATAATTATCTTGTTAAAATGGTTTGACTATGAAATTTGAATCGATTAGTAAGTATAAACTAAGTTTACTTTACATCAAGATCAATAATAATCTTTTAAGAGATTTATAAAAAATAAAATTCAATTTAATTTATAGTTTATAAATAGATATTAAAATAGTAATTGCTTTGGCTATGGGATCAAACACGCCCCCCCCATAATGTATATTTTTCTTTTTGTAGTCTGGTATAGTTTTTGACGCTGAG
>ARYC01018291.1:0-18055 GCA_000711775.1 Oxytricha trifallax
GTAAGTTAAAATGAAGAAAGCAGTCAAGAACTTTCCAGTCTCTGAGATCAATAAAATCATGGTTAAAATAGAGGCAATGAAGATTCCCATATTAAAAACTATTGACTTAGATTCTTGCCTAGAAAGCTACCTCACTCTTGAAGATAAAATAGAGAAGACAGTCATTACTGATGACTAATATGCTTACAAGATATATCCATTCAATTACTTCCTTGCTGATGACAAGTTCCAAATGGAATTTGCTAATGAACATTATGCTCTTTAAAAGGCAAAGTAAAATGAGTACAGGCATATCATATAGCTTGATGCTATTTTACTTGGTAAAGATCATGTAGCCTTCAGGCTTCCTTTACTTGAAATGACTTACAGAGAATTCTTATATGACAAAAGATGTAAGAGATAAATTAGCTAGATAGTATAGCAAATAGTAGGGATTGAAGAGCTTCACAAGCTAGTTATGTTCATAGAGACTTAAAGCCAGAGAATATCATGATGAACTTTCAGCCTCTTAGAGTTTATATTATAGACTTCAACAGAGCTCAAAAAGTGCAAGCCTCTGCATAAGGAAACGTATACGGAACTCCTGGATATTTTACAGAGAGAGAGGATTGGAGAGATGGAGACACTTAATGGGATATCTGGGCTCTAGCAGTAATAATAATAGAGAGCGACATGCCAAGAAACGATTACTTTAGCTGCAGGGGTGAGAGAGATTCTAAGCAAAGAATCAAACAATATCTCGATAAAAATAAAATCAATGGAGGTCTAAGAAAACTTGCATACTCAACTATTATCAAGCCAAGCTAAGAGAATTAACAAACAATAGAAACAATAAAACATCAACTTAGAAAAATAAAATTCAGAGAACTGCCACATGACTCTAAGCTTATGTTTGTGTGAAATATTTTAAAAACTCGCTTGTTATACTCACTTAAAATACTAATATTTAAACATTAAACCCCTACATAAACCCTATTAAAACCCTAATAAAGTATGCACTAATAGTCTACTTTTATCAATCAAAAACTCAATCAAACTACTGAAATGGTTTGTGGGTTTTGAATATTGAACCTATATTTTGCTACTAAATTGTAAACAGAATCCCTTAAAATTCTAGGCACAAATATTAGTGGATAGTACAATTAATGTAAAATAAATAACTTGTTGATTTTATTTAATTATTTAAAAAAAATAAATTCTGAATAATAAATAATTCTTATAATAAATTAAATATTGATAATTGAATGAATTGATATTTTATTTTATGCTAATATTTACATTATTAAATGTTCTATAAGGTTAGTTCATCAGTGGCAAAGTCTATAAAATTGCATTTGATCTCATATAAACCTAATCTTGAGACTCATCAATTAATAACACAGTGCTTAAATCAATTGGAATTTGTTTATTTATCAAATATTCTTTCTTATTCTATGGCTATATTTGTAAATTAATATCTTTGTTAATAAATTCAGTTGAAATATAATTATATACTCATTATAACTTTAAAAAACAAAAGATAGGAAATCATATAGAAACTTACCAATTATTAGAATGGTATGTAATTTATTTTAGAAACATTTATTTCACTTAAATTCCCTTGTATAAATCTTATGCAAGCTTTACAAAATGCACACTGGCCATCATAAATCAAATGATATCGAAGGTTCATGATTTTAATGCTTTATTTTAATGAATATATTAATAATTAAATTATTTATTGTAGTAATATTAAAGTTAATTAATTAAATCTGACTCATCTATGGAAAGCAACTATTATCAAATTATTATTAATTACTTAAAATTGTAAGTTATAATTATCGAGCTTTATTCAATGTCAGATGTTTTTATATTTCAATTTTTTAATTAAATAGAAACGCTAAATTATGAAAATTATATTTAAATATACAATATTACAGAAACCCATAATCTCAAGCGAATAGAGATTTCTCAACCCCAAACCCACCAACTTCAATGCCAGAGAAGAAATGTTTCGTGAAAGTTGTTGCAATTGGAGACTCAGGTGTGGGAAAGACTTCTTTGATTTAGATGTTTGAGCATTCAAGATTTACAGAAGCATTTAAGCCTACAATCGGGGCAGATTTCTCGAATAAAGAAGTCAGCATTAATGGCAAAATTGTGACATTACAAATATCTACAAAACTAAGTTTCTTTTTAATTTTTCAAATATGGGACACTGCAGGCTAAGAGAGGTACTAAAGTTTAGGTACAGCTTTTTACAGAGGTGCAGATTGCTGTTTGATTGCCTATGATCTCTCTAATTCAAGTTCTTTCGAAAATATTTATATTATTCATCAATATTTTACTGAAAATAATACTGGGGCTTAAGCCTACCAAATAATTTAATTAGATTTTTACTTGATCCTAATGACTTTCAGAATATTTAGTCAACTCTCCTCCCAGAGTGTTTCGAAAATATAACGCAATGGAAGTAGTCATTCATGTAAAAGGGCATGATTGTAAATCCCGAGACATTTCCCTTTATGATAGTAGGGAATAAGCTAGATATAGCAGAGGATAGCAGGTAAGTTTCTGAACAGGCTGCTAAGAGATATTGTCAAGAAAATGGTAATATGCCTCATGTAGAGACATCTGCAAGGAATAATGTGAATGTTGAGCAAGCATTCGTTCAACTAGCAGAAATTGCATTAAAAAGATAAGAAGAAATGCAGAAAAGAACTGATGAACAACTCAGTTAAGATAGAGCTAGAGAAAGGGGAGCGTAAAGATTAGGACACAATTAAAATAATAGACGAAGTGTAAGCGATAGAAACTTATGTTTTAGATGTTGAATTAAAAGTGTTAATCACTAGTGAAGTCATCGAATATTTATGTAGTAATTATTGTAAAATTGAGTTGCTCAAATTATTTCGCTCTATTATGAGATTGTCAAAACCTTCTTCTTTTATTGAAATCAGAATCAAAGTTTGAAAAATCTCTTGGATTTTATCTTCTCTTTCTCTTTTTTTAAGATCTAGTAACCACTTAACTAATTAAGAGATCTTTCGCATGATTGCTCTTGCCCTTTGGTGTTTTAGCTTACATGCCATAGTAGTCGAATGGTGATATGCTAGATCTTTAAGATATATTTAAATCATAGTGCTGATCATTAATAACTTCAGTTTGTAGAAGCATAGGTCTTTCTAACTTTCTAGCAGACTTTTTTTGTCTCTTTTTTACATTTTAGTTTTGAATGTGTTCAAGTTATTAAGCAATGTGCTATTGTAAAATTCTCATTTGGGATTTTTGAGATGGTTCCATCTTTAATTGCTTAATGATGCTGAATAGCTGGACAAAAGAGGAATTAAGATCCAAATTAGAAACTTCTTGATCGATTGATTAATTTAAGTCTGGAACATTTCTTTCTTGTCTTGAAATACTCATTCTTGATGTTGTTTAATTTTACTATGGGTCTATTGATTTTCTGTTTCTTAAGTTGTAAACTTCACAAGCTCCCTGGTCTTAATTGCAGCTATTATTGATACTACTACTCTCCTCTAAATGCTCTGAAAAATTATGGAAAACATGTGGGGTCTACTAAATTGCCATTATTTTATTTTCATTAAGCAGATCCTCTTCTGAATCACCCTCAAACACCTTCCCACTATCTCCATGAGCCTGTGTACTATTATTTTGATCCCTTTTTTCATCAATTGCGATAAAACTATTTTCAGTCTTTTTCAAGTTTAACTCTAGGAAGTCTAGCTTCTTGTTTTCCTCTCCCTTTTTCTTTGCAAAGAATATCTGATCTTCTAGATCTTTGATCTTATCCTCGAGCTTGTTGATATCATCCTTGCTCACCACATTAGGACGATTTCTTTCAAGCATTTTCAAGGGTGTAAGTCTTGGAGTGGATATCTATGATTAATTATTCATTTTATGTTCTTAAAGCATCAAGTTGAATTGGTTTTGATTTGGTAAAATCTTTTAGATGTTAGCACTTGTCAGGGATGTGGGAACCACTGGTTAGGTTTTCTTCATGAGTTCAATTAAACTAAAGTTTGAGTTCTTAAATATCTCAATTTAGTTTGGTGGCTCTGAGAAGTTGTTGTAATTAAAGGAGGTATCGTTATAATTTAAATTAGACATGAATTTTAATAACAATTTATATATAAGTGCGTTTCTTTTGTTGTCTGTTTTGAAGTTAGGTACTTAATAGGTAGAAACACTCTAATTATTTTCTTCAAACAACGATAAGCTTTGATCTCTTCCAGACTTAGCAGCAGCTCCAGCGAATGATGATTAAAATGGATTAGTAGTATTTTGATTAATTTAAACTGATTTTCCAAATGTTGGTACATGATTTGGTGCAATGGATGGTTTTTTATTTGAAAGTTATAATTGCTTGTCTTCAGGGTTTGTGAATTTAACTGTTTTAGTAAACTTCTTGATTGAAGAAGAGATTGTTTCCTCTCTTAGACGACTATTAACCGATGCAAGACTCTTTCTAGGAGTTAACTGATTATAATTTTAATACTAATATTAATTTAAGTGAATAATGCCACTTTAATACCAAGTAATCTTGAGAAATTAATAGTTGGTTTCTTAGCAGAATCAGTAGTACTTCTTGATTAATCTGCAAATGTTTTCTTAGTATTATTTATTATACTTTGAGAATTTTATTTTGCTGATTTCATTTCCTTTGATGGGAAATTGCTGCATACAGGAATAAAAAATGATGTGCTAGAAATAGGAACGTTAAAATTCATATTTAAAATACCTTTAATTATAGTTTTACTCAAGATTTTTATTAATATTTTAGTTTATCAAGTAAGAATAGCAGGATTAAAAGTAATTGATAATAGTAATGGATTATTAATTTTTGATTAAATTCATGAATCTCAAATAGTATAGCTTATAATTATCACAAATGCAATAAATAGTAAGTAGAAACTAAACCCTAGATTGGAAAAATTCTTTTCATTCCATACATCAAAATTGAAGGTTCTGGGTTAAGTACCTTTGCTGAGATCATAAGTAATTGCCAAGTAAACTTATTTATCTTTACATTTAATGAAAATTTATGAATTATTCAGGGAATAGATAAATTATTTCAAAAAATGAGAACCAATAGAATTGTACGGATAAAAAAATCAGTTGTATTATAATATGGAAGAATAATTAACTATAAATTAAGCTTGATATATAAGTTGAATGGCTTAAATAAGGGAAGAAATAATCTTGATTTTATGTCTATTTTAATTTATGAACTGAATGGATTTATCCTGAATAGAAATTTCAAAAATAATATATGCAACTGGAGCAAAAGTTTGATGAACTTAAAAAATGAATTCATTAATGTATTTCTTTATACAATAGAAAAAAACCATAATTCTATTTAAATTCCCCGAGTTATCCACCGTAATTACTATCCATCTGATCTCTAAAGGGAGTGTTGTCAAAGTTTGAATCCGCAAGCATTCTTCTTTCGATATTCAATTTCTCCTCATTTTAAGTTTTGACTAGACTAGGTGAATCCTGAGGCTCTTGTGGTAGATCGACTGTTGCATCCCAGTCAGCATCTGTTTCCTTTATTTCAACTTTGATTTCTGGGTACTCGTCCACTCTGACTTGTGGATTGCCGCATATAGCTTTGACTTCGTGTACATACAAGTTGATCGCAGGCAGGCAAACTATTAATTCTGATTACTTGTTTGTCACCTTCGTTCTAAAGAACAATGTTCTTTTTTAAAGTACCACATCTTGGACTGATGTAAGGGCAGACTCGCTTTTGGCCAATAACGTCTCCGAACCTGGTTGAGCATGTAAAGGATGTATTCCTTGCAGCATCACAAGAATCGAAGGATTAGCAGCATATAGCGTTCTATGGTGTGTCAGGCTCATAATATAATTCCTCAGAATTGACGCCAGTTTTACAGTACATATGGCCTTCATTGATACATTAACCACAGGGCATGTCAACAGACCACCCGAGCATTTGATGGGAAAAATCATCAAGATCATCTTCTAAGTCATCTTAAACCATGAGAGCTGTCTGATCTTCTTCCAAAGGATTATGAATGTGTTGACTGAGAGTCAAAGAAGCCAATGAGGTGAGAATTAAAGTTAGTTTGCTTAGATTTAAAAACCCCAAAACTGCTTAATGAGGTTTATAAGTGCTTTGATTTATAGGGTATAGTTGGGGTCTTATTGGGGTTAGTAGAGAAATTAGGCCAATTTTCATAATGAGAAATAGAAATTAGCGAAATTTAGGGTCTATTTATGATAAGAAGTATTTAGATTTATTGCTTAAGCTTAGGTATGGTATGGTACGAGTATTAATATAGATTAAGTCAAACCAGTATTGAATTATGCAGCTATAGCAAAGCTCTTACACAAGAGTGCCTCTACTGTTAGGTATCACTGCATGTTAGCTGTTTAGCATTTTAATTCTGGTACTTGAAAGCATCCTACTAGAAAATAAAAGTTCTCACAGCACCATATTGACTACCTCTGTGACTCTAAGACTTTAAAGTATTGGGCACACTTTCTTCTAGACTAGCGAGCTGTAATGTTTCATCGCAAGTTTCCTGATATGCGCATCTCTCCTTAGACTATAGCCAACATTTATAGAAGAAATGGTATTACTTTCAAGACTATCAACAGAGTGAAGAGAGTGATTGATTTACAGTGCCATTTTATTGTAATAATTTAAACTATATATATGATTAAATGCAGAGAGCTATTACTAATAACATCAAGTTCATACACGCTGATGAAGCAGTGTTTACCTTCAACACCTTTATTCATAAGTCTTGGTATAATAAGTATGATAATATAGAAGTCTACGATTAGAAAGTGAAGGTTGTAACCCATGCAATTTTAGCAGGTATTAGTGAAGACTCTGGCTTAGAGAGTTATGTTATTCACCCTCGCTCTATTAAGCGAGAGTAGTATATAGAGTTCCTACATAAGCTCAGAGAGAAGTATAGTAAATAAGAGATCATCCTGTTTGTAGATAACCTCTCAGTTCATAAGACGAAGGAGTCTAAGAAAGCTTATGAAGAGCTAAACATAACTCCTGTATACAAGGTTCCTTATAGCCCTTAATTTAATGGAATTGAATTCTACTGGAGTTAAATCAAGACTCACTACAAGAAGCTGCTGCTATATCATCTTATGCATGACTTGCCCATCGATACAGTAGACTTAATTCAAACCAGCTGTAAGAGAGTGAGCGTAGATAAGACAACAGTCTGTGCGAGAGAGGGAAGAATGAATGTTTATAAATAAGTTTTAGATTTAAATGAATGAATAAATTCACATATTAAACTAACCCATAAAGGGGTTTGGGTTCTCTTTCTTCTCCTCTTCTTATTGCTTGCTTGGGGCCATATTTCTTCTCTTAGTGCCAGCTCCTGCATCTATGTTCATTTCATCTGGTATTTAGACATCTTTATAAAGCCTCTTGCTCACCTCATAAATTGTCTGCGACTTTCTTTCTCTGTGTACCTTTGCATGTTCTTTCATAAGATATATGCCAGTGCCAGATTTTCCTACAAAGTTATATGTCAAAGCTTACTTGAAAAGATAAGGATGCTTCTTAAGTTCCTCTAGCCAAGCTGAGCTTATTAGAATGCCTTGCTTTTTCTAGTCTTCAGGAGAGATAGAATAACTTTTCTTATGTGCTTCTTCAATTATTTCTCTGAGATACTCCTCTTTTATTGTACCAAGAACACCAAAGAAAAAGTTCCTCAATGGTAGTTTATTAGAGAGTTGTTTCTTGGTAGGAAGGTAAACTACCACTTCCTCATCTTACATGGCATCCTCATAAAGATTAGTGACTGAAATCTCAGGGTAGTTGGGAATTTCGATTTGTTTAATCTCTTATTTTTAAAAGCTTTCTTCTCCTTACAAAGTATTGCTTTCAAGAATGAAATTTTGGTACCTTCCATCGTTGGAAGGAATAAACCAATTGTATAATATGATAATAGTCATCAAGTTATCTTACCATGTAAAGTTAGGTATCGATAGAGATCTTCCTTACTTCTGAATCATGATATCGTTTCTTGAGCCTCGGCTCTTTTCATTTGATCATTGAGTGATTCCATCTTTGTTCCTCTTCCTATTAATGAATTTCAAATTATAACTTATAGACTTCTGGATCCTATTGTTTAAAATCTTACTATTAAATATGGGCATCTTATAGGAGGTCAACCCTGCAAAGATACGTGGAGATAGTTTGCAGAAGCTGTAACAAACTGCAGAGATTGAGCTCCATTTTTATCAATTTAGTTCCATTTTATTAGTACTAAATTTGTTTAAATTTAATTAGTACTTGGTACTAAATTCGTTTAATTTTAATTGGTCCCAATTTAATAGTACCAAAACTTAATTAGTACCTAGTTTTAAACTAATGACATTTTAATGGAAAAGTACCAAAATGGTTCAAAACCTAATTGGTACCAGTTCCAACCTGAATTTATTCTCAGTTAGTACCAAAATTTAAAATATTAAGCATAAAATTAGAAAATTTATAGTTATAAACTAAGTATAAATATGATGTCTAACACCTAAGAATCAACCATTGTTGTTGCAGTGCCAGCTCCTATACAAAGTTAATATAGCTAGTGAGGTTTTTACTTATTAATAATAGAAATTTAAATTTGAATTTAAACATGGCGGCTAACTTAAATCGTAAGCAGTTTCTCTTGGAACAGGTTAATCATTGCTCAACTTTGGCTCCTCCAAGAAACCAGAAGTAATTTATATTGAAAAGGAGGCAGAGCTAAGAGCTCTAGAGTTTGAAGCTGAGGTATTTAAAATTTAAGTTTAAAGCAAGAAGTAGAGTGCAGAGATGGGAGTTTAAACATAAGTTGAATTGGTTGAGGAAGATAAGGAACAGCAACCAATAGAAAAAATTAAAGCATTTTAATGTGAAGACTGCTAAAACTTCTTCTCAACTGAGTCTAGCTTGAAGAGGCACATTAAAGAGGTACACTCTGGCAAGGCCAAGATCTATTTTAAACATGACAAAGTGGATGGAAGTACCAATGCACAAAAATGCATGAAGTCTTACACTCACTCAGCAAAGGTTAAGAAGCATATGCAATAACATCATCTTAGCGAATTCTTGATTTAAGATTAGAAGACTTAACAACTTGTACCTGCTAAAAGAAAATCAAAAATTCTTGAGTCTTAAAGAGACCTTCAGGAGAAGCTCAAGACAGTGTCACCTTGAATCAATGAACTAGCCTGCAGATCATACTGTTTTAGCAAGCTTCCAAGCGAAAGCAAGGAGTATTCCTGCATTAAATGCAATTGAACTTAGTAGCTGAATTAAAAATTACTTGCACATAAGTGTCCCTAACAAGGCAAAGCTTATAGTAGTTGATGAGTATGCATACAAGGTATACCCTTTCAGCTATCTCATAAAAAATGAGCAGTATTAAAATGAGTTTGCTAACGAATATATGATTCTTACAGAGGCTTAAAGAAGAGATTGCAAGAACTTGCTGAAGTTAAATGGTGTTATATTAAGCTATGGTTTCATCGCACTAAGGCTCAAGAAATTTGAAATGACTTTAAGAGACTATCTATATCATAATAGATACCCAAATGACTTAAATGATATTCTAACAGATAGGATTAAAGGTGTCAAGGAGTTGCATGAACTTGGATATGTTCATAGAGATTTGAAGCCTAAATATAATGCTTAACCTCTGCCCTTTAGAAGTCGTAGTTATCGATTTCAATAGAGCCTTAAGATAAGAGATAGTGACTTTGGCGAAAGTTCTTGGTACTCCTGGATACTTCCCAATTAGAGAGAAATGGACTAATGGCTCAGTTCAGTGGGATGTATGGGCAGTTGCTGCTATCATATTAGAGAGCGATATGGAAAGTATGTCATACTTTGAAACAAAGCACGAGAAATAATCAATAAGTTTAGCAGCTAAACATATAAAATAAGAAGAAATCTGCGATAAAATTAAGAAGATAGTTGAGATGGTCATAGTTAAAGCTCCAGCATATCCAAGATAATCATTAGATGACATTCTAGAACAACTAAAGACAGCGAGATTCAAGAGGTATCACAAAGACAAGCAGATAAAATTTGTTTGAGTTAAGCACAATAATAATCATTAAATATTCATTAAATTCATATAAAACCTGCATTTTGTCTACTAACCCCAATAAGACCTCAACTATACCCTACAAAATCAAAGCACTTATAAACCTCACTAAGGGGTTTTGGGGTTTTGATTACATGATGTTTTATAAAATAAAGTAAAGTGAATTACAAAATTAATCAATAATAATAGCAATAGTAACAGCAACAATAGTAAATGTAAATCTACAAAAAAACGTTTCATCTTCTTCGTCATCTTCCTCCTCATCGTAATATTCATCGCCATACTCCTCTTGTGCCCTTCTCTCTAGTGACTTCTTGAACTCCCTCTTCGTTGACGCCTTCAGTCTTACCAGGTGCAACACCTGTAAAAATAAAATGTTAGATATGTTTTTTGTAACTTACATTAATGTTGTATGACACAGAGGATACTGATCAGTAATTTTTCCATTTTTTAATATATTTGATTAATTTATAATTTAATTTCAGTTTATTTCAAAAATATTATGATTGTCTTTGTGTTTTATTTATAACAATATAACCAATTTTGATCATTCCTATTTTTATCATCAAAGCATTAGAAATCATAATTAAGTTACAATTAATAAATAAGAGTTAATTTAGACATTACTAGTGTATCATTTATTTTGGTCTGAATATCTTTTGAATAGGAAGAAGCACACAATTCTGCAAGCAATTGATAACCCAATGAGACAAGCCCAACACTACCCGTATCCTATATCATAACCCAGATACTCAATTGGATTTGGAATTGAAGGGTGATTCATTTCAAAGTCTTCAAATTCTAATTGCACTATACTTTCTAGACCATATCTTACAGGTGATACATACTACAACCAAGAGAACCATACGGGCACTAGCTTCACATTTGCGTATAAATAAAAAAAAAATTGTTTCATTGCGTTATTTTATAATGCTTATAAAACCCACCTAGAATGTTTAGAGGCATAAGTATTTGAGATGAAACGAGGTTAGATGAACCTGGAGAGGTAAAAATTGTACCAAAGAGGTAGCCCAAAGATGAAGCGTAAAAAGTTAAATTTAGTAAAGCAAAGAAGAAACCAAAGAAGTTTTCTGGCTCTGGTTTCATTTAAAACTCTATAAAAAATTAGAATTTATAAAATTCTATTAATGGTTTATAATTGGAATTCATAGATTTTATATAATTATTATAAAAGTACTTATATCAAGTAAAATTGATATGCTTAATAATAAAAAATAATAATAGTTTTTATTCCAATTGCAAAGTAAACAACAATAGTTGTAGTCATCGATTAAAATATATGTTAAAATATATAAGCTTGTAGTATTTACAGAGGTGCTTCAATAATGATTTTAGATAAGTAATAAGGCAAAGAGCCATATAATTCTTCTGCATACTCTCTTAGGAAAACTCTTCTCTCTGCATTAAATATCAGTAAAGCAGCTGTGCAGTTAGAAATAGTGTAATTTTGACAAATATAGTACAATACTCCAAGTAGAGATGTTTAGTTATTTCTCTCATTCAAGTCTGGCTTAGAATGATATATCATAATTAGAAGTAAAGATACATAAAGATTTTGCAAAAAGCGAGCACGGAAAAACTTTGGATCTCTCTGAATTTTTCTAACGTCTCTTGATATGAGTAAAGTAAGTTAAGGCCAAAATGAAATTCTTTCCACGTTCAAATCTATCTCAGGATGTATCAGTTAAATATTGAAATTTTCATTTTTGACAGAATCTGCCATTCTTGAGTTGTATGAGTCTCTTAAATGAGCTATCTTATTCTCATCCGCTTCTGACTTTGGATAATTTACTGAGAATTCTTTCATGTAATAGTCAGCTGGATTTTTATATTTTGGGCATTGAAACCCTATTTAACTGAAATATTCATGCGATAATTTCGCTTAGCCTTAGTAAACTATGTAACCATCTGCCAAGAGCATGAGTTTATCAAACATCATAAACCCTTCACTGTTCGGTGAATGAATACTAGAAATCACTGTTTTACCCTATCTTGCTATAGTTTTGAGTAATTTTATCATTTACAGAGACTTAAAACTGTCTAAACCAGAGGTTGGTTCGTCTAATATAATTATTGATGGATCAGTTATTAATTCAACACCTATGGATGTTCTTTTTCTTTCTCCTCCTGAGATTGTTTTTTGCATAGCTGAACCTACAGGTGTATTTCCAACATTTAGTAAACCTAGGTCTTTCAATAACTGCTCCACTCTTTCATCTTACTCTTACTTTGTTTACTTTAAGCGCATTTAAGTAAATATTTTAATACAATAATTTATTTAATTAAAAGTTTCTTTATTAATAATTCTTGCTGCAAATGTAATTGCTTCTCTTGGAGTGAAATACTGATAGAGAATTATGAAAAATAAGTGGAAGACTTTAATATAAAAAGAAAATGAATTTAAATAATAAGTATTGGTATAGATAATTACAGAAATGGAATCCAAAAACAGCTTTATCATCTTTCCAGAATCCTTCATACTTTGCTCTATCTGGCCACACCTACTCTGATGTTCCAACTTTTTCCAGTGTCACTTGAGGTCAAGGTCCACAGACGTCGCCACTCCAACTAGTAAGTATTGATGAAATAAAAAATGTTAAGGTTTGTTTTTTTAAACTTACTAATTTTAGTGAATGACTAGCTACTCCATATACGCCATCTTAAGTTTTCCTAGTTTAAATTATAAGATTCAATTTTAATTAAAGTCTATTACTTATTTTTCAAGAATGTCATCTTACATTACATATGCTCCGAATTTTCCAAACAAATCCATAGTTAAATCTTCCTTGTCATTCACTGTCACTTTTCCTCCTATTTTCCCTGACTTCAGACACTTTGTCCTTTAACTTAAGATATTCAGTAGAGTGGTCTTTCCTGCTCCCGATGCCCCCATTATATAGCAAGTTTCTCCAGGAATTGCGAAACCTGTGACCCCTTTAAGAATTTATTTGCCTTCTCCTACTTAATTAGCCTCGCCTTTGCCTGGTACAGTGTATGTTAAGTCTTGAAATGATATCTTTATAGGGTGTTGTCCCTCAAATATTTAACTCAATTACTCTGACTTTTCTGATATTTTTGAGTCATCATCATCTGAGTCAGAAGAATTGACACGGCTTCTCTTTACTAACATTGGACTGTGATTTGACTCCATAAATCTTCCTAAATTTTGCTTTAATTAGCTGTTTATAATATTATTGAAACTTACTCTTCTTTAGGATCATTTCAGGAGATGATGGAGTCAAGGGTTATGAGTAACCCTCACTAGTTGGTAAATTTAATGTTTATACTGTAAGCGCTGTCTCTATGTCTTCAAATATATCAATCATTTTTTATTTTCTAAGTTAAACTGTTCTTTTTAATTAGTAGCTGAACAACTATAAATATTGCTTAATACAATAGATCTTCAAATTTTTGAAAATTTAAGCCTATATTTTCAGGATAATTTTTACTTTTTTCTATATCTATTTTTTACAATTCTTATAAGTTTTCTAATTTATCAATAATATTTATTAAAGTATGAAACCAAAGCAATTCAATTATCACAGGTAATTATATTTATCTTTTATTTAAAATCAGTATAGTTATATCTATGTTTATTTACGAAATGAACATTAAATTTCGATATTAAATTAAGGATTGTATCTTTTTAAGATTGCAGTTTTTAGTAAATTAAGATAAAAGCTTTAGATCTTCATCATATTTATAATCAATTTATTAAATTAGATATTTCTTTACTTTTTTAATTATTTTTATACGTAAGTATTTATTTAATTCGATCCTGCCAACATTACGCAAAAACATTCATTTTAACATATCATATAATTTTAATTTAGAAATGATTGACATCTTAGAAGACATTGAGACAGCAATAACTACGAGTACTAATGTCTCGCCTGACTAATGTGATAAATATTCGATATGCTAGTCACCCATTAAATTCGGTTCTATTAACGATAGTCCCATAAGAAATTTCTAATTTACTCTGAGAAGAAGTAGCTCTCCAGAACTTATACTTAAAAGAAGTATTTATTTTTCAAATTTCATTGTTTTAAAGGGAGATTTAATATGAAAAATATTATTATGTTTAAGATTCTTTGAGAAGATAAGCAACTTTCAGTTTGATGTAGAGAAAATAAATCAGATAAGAGACTTTAACTGCTAAGAGTAGTCGAGATCATCAATTTCAGTCTCATCCTCCAATCTAAGCTAAGTATTTGAAGGGAAAAATCCTATCAAAATAACATTTTAAGACTTAACATATACCATTCCAGGTAATAAATCTAATTCGTGCAAGTAAATCTTGAAAGGAGTTTCAGGCTTTGCAATTCCTGGAGAAACTTGCTATATTATGGGGGCATCTGGAGCAGGAAAGACAACCCTACTGAATATTTTAAGTCAAAGAACGAAATGTCTGTAGTCAGGAAAAATTGGAGGTAAGGTGACTGTAAATGATTCGACAGATTTAACAATGGATTTGTTTGGAAAGTTTGGAGCTTACGTGATGTAAGATGACATTCTCTATCAGTATTTTACTCCTAGAGAAGCAATTACATTTGCCGCAAGAATGAAACTAGATTTAAAAAGAGAGGAACAAGATAGCCGAGTAAATGAGCTAATATAAGAACTTGGATTGAAATATTGCGCAGATACTATTATTGGAAATATCGTAAATAAAACAATATCTGGAGGAGAAAAGAAAAGGACTTCTATAGGAATAGAATCCACTAATTTTAATTAAAATTTGATCTAAAATTAGCTACAGTATTATTTCGAATAAAATAAGAAATAATCTATTTATATATTGAACTTTAATTTAGAGAAAGATTTCTTGTTTTAAATAGAGATCATTACCAACCCTTCACTCATCATTTTAGATGTTTTATTTTATATGAGCCTACTTCAGGTCTCGACAGCTATAAATCTCTGTTAATGATTAAACTTCTTAATAAACTTGCAAGACAAGGAATGACGGTAATTTCAAGCATTCACTCCCCAAGTTCAGAAAGCTTTTTACTATTCGACAAATTAATTCTTTTATCTGAAGGCCACATTATATTTTAAGGTTAAGCTAAACTTGCGCATGAATACTTTAGCTCAATAGGGTTCTAATGCCCAAATTATAAAAATCCAGCTGACTACTATATGAAAGAATTTGCTTCATCATCTAATGTGGAAAGTTAATAGAAACAAGACTTTCTATTGGAAAAATATAACTAAAGAGTTTCATAGTAAGTCGCAATTGAATGTGATGAAATTAAACTACTTAATCCAGATTTAAATCATGAAATATATCACGCTAAATTCAAAACACAGATCATTTCACTAATGAATAGAGAGTTTATACAATTAAAGAGAAATTAAAGGCATTTTAGGGCGAGAGCCATCTAGAACATTTATACAGCTCTCATAGTTGTTCTTATATTTCACAACTTAAGTTCTGTTGAAATTGATCATGGAGTCAACATGAGTTTAATTGGGGCAATATATTTCATTTGTTAAAACACAGTATTATAAAATTTACTTGCTTCTGTTATGATGCTCTATTAGGACAGAAGAGTATTTTTAAAAGAAGCAGCCCAGAACACTTATGACTTATTTCCCTATTAAACCATATTCTAAATTGATCATACATCATTTTAAATTTGTGATATTTTACCTTGCCAAACTGCTTATTGAACTGCCATTCCTTTTGTTCCAATCTTTCACAACAACTTTAATTGTCTATTTTGCAATAGGGCTTTCTTTAAACTTTACAGATTTTATAGCATTTTTCTTTTCTCTAAGTTGCCTGATATATTGTGCTGCCTCATACGGCCAAATAATAGGGTGCATTTTTACAAGACCAGAAACTGCATCATAAGTAGCTCCATAACTTATAGTGCCATTAAATATTGTAGGAGGGTTTTATACAAATGTGAAATTACTGCCTATTTACATCAAATGGCTATAGTATCTCTCCCCAATTAGATTAAAAACAATATATAAAATAAGGTTATTTTAATCAATATAAATATCATATTTAGATATGGACTTGAATCTATTCTTCAAATATAATTCAAGGATGCATAAAACTCAGACTCTGCAGATGAATACGATTCAGATATACTATTATTTATGGACTATAAATTAGGATATGGCACTTGTATTGGAGCCTTGATATGCTTAATAGTTGGTTTCAGAATTTTATCATATTATGCTCTAAAGTTATTTATAAAAAGAAATATATGAAATAGATTTAATTTCTTAAGGTAATAATTATACTTTTTTTTCTTCATAAAATTGATTAGTAATATGTTATTTTAGTAATGATATCAAAACATAAAAATATAATAATAATTTTCAAAATGAATTAACCTTCTAATAACTTCTAAACAATTAAGCTTTATCTTGAACAATAATAACCTTTTATTGAGCTCTCTAAAGCCTTATAATAATAAAATCTAAGTGGGAATAGACTAGCAACTTATAAAATTGTCACAGGCTATGAGGAAACAAATCTAGCAGGAAAAATTGCATATATGGCATCTATTTTATACATAGTAATGTGGGGATATACAACTTTTACAGTTTTCAATATGTGGACTGGAGGACTTCCTGGTATTGTAGTTTTTGCACTTTTACTTCATTTAATCGCTCCAATTTATACTATTATTATGGCATCAATTGGGCAAACACAATCTATTTTCTACTATTTAAGTTAACCAGTCCTTTACCTTTCCTATTTGCTTATCATAGGAGAATAAATTCATATATTTATAAATCACTTATATAACAACTTATTAATATAAGAATTGGTTGCGCTCTCTCTTGCTTATATATAAACTTTAAGAATCGATACTGAATTCCAGGACACCTTCTAAAATTACATGGTTAGCAACATTATCACGCTGCTTGCACCTTATGGAGCTCAAGTAATCGTAATGATGTACACTGCAGAATAAGCAAAGAGATAAATTGGGTAAACCCAGTCATCAATCGATGCAGGCAGCACAATTAAATTAAGTCAAGCTATGCCAAGCAGTTGTAATATCCAGAGAAAATTTATTGATATGGAGTAATTATGAATATACAATATAATAAGTGTGAAATGTAATGAATAATTTAATTTGAAATAGCTAATAATTTGACTATACTATAAGTGAGGTTTATTTTGTTTGAATAAATAAAAGTGAAATTAACCTTATTATTAATTATATATTTTATAAAATAAATTGATAAACAATGGAGTTCTCTATGTTGAAGATGTTTTTCGATGACAAGCAAATTGTCAACCCAGTTAACCCAGAGGAGGTATTTACTTGCAAAGACTTAATAGATGGTGAGTATTATCTTTATCTTCATAGTATTTTATGAACCATACACCACTTTATGACCTTTTATAACATGATTTATACATAGATTACAAAGTTTGCAGGAAAGAGAGAAGGTTTTAAACTTAAAAGAAATCTTAAATTCGTAGATGCTTTGATTATAGAACTATGGGTAAGTAACTATCAATTATTTTATTATGAACTACGAACTTATCACTTATTGCAAACAAATCTATAATTAAACTGTGTTATTTAGCATTTAAATGTTACATGATGAGTGAAGACGACTATGTTGACTTACTAATAGAAAAATTTGAAGAGAAAAAGCGACTAGTTAACTTTTTGGAATAAGAAGGAAGTGTTCTCGCTCCAGCTTATAAAGACAAGAACAGTATATTTAAAGTCAGAAATGAAACAGGAGAAGAGCTTTGAACATAAAAAAATGAAATAAAATCATGTGTAATTTTATTTCAATTGGAATTAATACAATTAATTGAAACCATTAGTATTTCATTTTCAATTAAATTGCATTTATATTAAAGTTTCATCAATTAAAGTTATATTTATACTTGCTTTTGAAATTGTTAATCAATGATTGTAAAGAGTTTGCTAGATTAATGTGGAATAAAC
>ARYC01018292.1:0-51634 GCA_000711775.1 Oxytricha trifallax
ATAGCTGAACCTACAGGTGTATTTCCAACATTTAGTAAACCTAGGTCTTTCAATAACTGCTCCACTCTTTCATCTTACTCTTACTTTGTTTACTTTAAGCGCATTTAAGTAAATATTTTAATACAATAATTTATTTAATTAAAAGTTTCTTTATTAATAATTCTTGCTGCAAATGTAATTGCTTCTCTTGGAGTGAAATACTGATAGAGAATTATGAAAAATAAGTGGAAGACTTTAATATAAAAAGAAAATGAATTTAAATAATAAGTATTGGTATAGATAATTACAGAAATGGAATCCAAAAACAGCTTTATCATCTTTCCAGAATCCTTCATACTTTGCTCTATCTGGCCACACCTACTCTGATGTTCCAACTTTTTCCAGTGTCACTTGAGGTCAAGGTCCACAGACGTCGCCACTCCAACTAGTAAGTATTGATGAAATAAAAAATGTTAAGGTTTGTTTTTTTAAACTTACTAATTTTAGTGAATGACTAGCTACTCCATATACGCCATCTTAAGTTTTCCTAGTTTAAATTATAAGATTCAATTTTAATTAAAGTCTATTACTTATTTTTCAAGAATGTCATCTTACATTACATATGCTCCGAATTTTCCAAACAAATCCATAGTTAAATCTTCCTTGTCATTCACTGTCACTTTTCCTCCTATTTTCCCTGACTTCAGACACTTTGTCCTTTAACTTAAGATATTCAGTAGAGTGGTCTTTCCTGCTCCCGATGCCCCCATTATATAGCAAGTTTCTCCAGGAATTGCGAAACCTGTGACCCCTTTAAGAATTTATTTGCCTTCTCCTACTTAATTAGCCTCGCCTTTGCCTGGTACAGTGTATGTTAAGTCTTGAAATGATATCTTTATAGGGTGTTGTCCCTCAAATATTTAACTCAATTACTCTGACTTTTCTGATATTTTTGAGTCATCATCATCTGAGTCAGAAGAATTGACACGGCTTCTCTTTACTAACATTGGACTGTGATTTGACTCCATAAATCTTCCTAAATTTTGCTTTAATTAACTGCTTAAAATATTATTGAAACTTACTCTTCTTTAGAATCATTTCAGGAGATGATGGAGTCAAGGGTTATGAGTAACCCTCACTAGTTGGTAAATTTAATGTTTATACTGTAAGCGCTGTCTCTATGTCTTCAAATATATCAATCATTTTTTATTTTCTAAGTTAAACTGTTCTTTTTAATTAGTAGCTGAACAACTATAAATATTGCTTAATACAATAGATCTTCAAATTTTTGAAAATTTAAGCCTATATTTTCAGGATAATTTTTACTTTTTTCTATATCTATTTTTTACAATTCTTATAAGTTTTCTAATTTAGCAATAATATTTATTAAAGAATGAAACCAAAGCAATTCAATTATCACAGGTAATTATATATCTTTTATTTAAAATCAGTATAGTTATAACTATGCTTATTTACGAAATAAACATTAAATTTCGATATTAAATTAAGGATTGTATCTTTTTAAGATTGCAGTTTTTAGTAAATTAAGATAAAAGATTTACATCTTCATCAAATTTATAATCAATTTATTAAATTAGATATTTCTTTACTTTTTTAATAATTTTTAAACGTAAGTATTTATTTAATTCGATCCTGCCAACATTACACAAAAACAATCATTTTAACACATCATATAATATGAATTTAGAAATGATAGACATCTTAGAAGACATAGAGACAGCAATAACTACGAGTACTAATGTCTCGCCTAACTAATCTGATAAATATTCGATATGCTAGTCACCCATAAAATTCGGTTCAATAAACGATAGTCCCATAAGAAATTTCTAATTTACTCTGAGAAGAAGTAGCTCTCCAGAACTTATACTTAAAAGAAGTATTTATTTTTCAAATTTCATTGTTTTAAAGGGAGATTAAATAAGAAAAATATTATTATATTTAAGATTCTTTGAGAAGATAAGCAACTTTCAGTTTGATGTAGAGAAAATAAATCAGATAAGAGACTTTAACTGCTAAGAGGAGTCGAGATCATCAATTTCAGTCTCATCCTCCAATCTAAGCTAAGTATTTGAAGGGAAAAATCCTATCAAAATAACATTTTAAGACTTAACATATACCATACCAAGAAATAAATCTAATTCGTGCAAGTAAATCTTGAAAGGAGTTTCAGGCTTTGCAATTCCTGGAGAAACTTGCTATATTATGGGGGCATCTGGAGCAGGAAAGACAACCCTACTGAATATTTTAAGTCAAAGAACGAAATGTCTGTAGTCAGGAAAAATTGGAGGAAAGGTGACTGTAAATGATTCGACAGATTTAACAATGGATTTGTTTGGAAAGTTTGGAGCTTACGTGATGTAAGATGACATTCTCTATCAGTATTTTACTCCTAGAGAAGCAATTACATTTGCCGCAAGAATGAAACTAGATTTAAAAAGAGAGGAACAAGATAGCCGAGTAAATGAGCTAATATAAGAACTTGGATTGAAATATTGCGCAGATACTATTATTGGAAATATCGTAAATAAAACAATATCTGGAGGAGAAAAGAAAAGGACTTCTATAGGAATAGAATCCACTAATTTTAATAAAAATTTGATCTAAAATAAGCTACAGTATTATTTCGAATAAAATAAGAAATAATCTATTTATATATTGAACTTTAATTTAGAGAAAGATTTCTTGTTTTAAATAGAGATCATTACCAACCCTTCACTCATCATTTTAGATGTTTTATTTTATATGAGCCTACTTCAGGTCTCGACAGCTATAAATCTCTGTTAATGATTAAACTTCTTAATAAACTTGCAAGACAAGGAATGACGGTAATTTCAAGCATTCACTCCCCAAGTTCAGAAAGCTTTTTACTATTCGACAAATTAATTCTTTTATCTGAAGGCCACATTATATTTTAAGGTTAAGCTAAACTTGCGCATGAATACTTTAGCTCAATAGGGTTCTAATGCCCAAATTATAAAAATCCAGCTGACTACTATATGAAAGAATTTGCTTCATCATCTAATGTGGAAAGTTAATAGAAACAAGACTTTCTATTGGAAAAATATAACTAAAGAGTTTCATAGTAAGTCGCAATTGAATGTGATGAAATTAAACTACTTAATCCAGATTTAAATCATGAAATATATCACGCTAAATTCAAAACACAGATCATTTCACTAATGAATAGAGAGTTTATACAATTAAAGAGAAATTAAAGGCATTTTAGGGCGAGAGCCATCTAGAACATTTATACAGCTCTCATAGTTGTTCTTATATTTCACAACTTAAGTTCTGTTGAAATTGATCATGGAGTCAACATGAGTTTAATTGGGGCAATATATTTCATTTGTTAAAACACAGTATTATAAAATTTACTTGCTTCTGTTATGATGCTCTATTAGGACAGAAGAGTATTTTTAAAAGAAGCAGCCCAGAACACTTATGACTTATTTCCCTATTAAACCATATTCTAAATTGATCATACATCATTTTAAATTTGTGATATTTTACCTTGCCAAACTGCTTATTGAACTGCCATTCCTTTTGTTCCAATCTTTCACAACAACTTTAATTGTCTATTTTGCAATAGGGCTTTCTTTAAACTTTACAGATTTTATAGCATTTTTCTTTTCTCTAAGTTGCCTGATATATTGTGCTGCCTCATACGGCCAAATAATAGGGTGCATTTTTACAAGACCAGAAACTGCATCATAAGTAGCTCCATAACTTATAGTGCCATTAAATATTGTAGGAGGGTTTTATACAAATGTGAAATTACTGCCTATTTACATCAAATGGCTATAGTATCTCTCCCCAATTAGATTAAAAACAATATATAAAATAAGGTTATTTTAATCAATATAAATATCATATTTAGATATGGACTTGAATCTATTCTTCAAATATAATTCAAGGATGCATAAAACTCAGACTCTGCAGATGAATACGATTCAGATATACTATTATTTATGGACTATAAATTAGGATATGGCACTTGTATTGGAGCCTTGATATGCTTAATAGTTGGTTTCAGAATTTTATCATATTATGCTCTAAAGTTATTTATAAAAAGAAATATATGAAATAGATTTAATTTCTTAAGGTAATAATTATACTTTTTTTTCTTCATAAAATTGATTAGTAATATGTTATTTTAGTAATGATATCAAAACATAAAAATATAATAATAATTTTCAAAATGAATTAACCTTCTAATAACTTCTAAACAATTAAGCTTTATCTTGAACAATAATAACCTTTTATTGAGCTCTCTAAAGCCTTATAATAATAAAATCTAAGTGGGAATAGACTAGCAACTTATAAAATTGTCACAGGCTATGAGGAAACAAATCTAGCAGGAAAAATTGCATATATGGCATCTATTTTATACATAGTAATGTGGGGATATACAACTTTTACAGTTTTCAATATGTGGACTGGAGGACTTCCTGGTATTGTAGTTTTTGCACTTTTACTTCATTTAATCGCTCCAATTTATACTATTATTATGGCATCAATTGGGCAAACACAATCTATTTTCTACTATTTAAGTTAACCAGTCCTTTACCTTTCCTATTTGCTTATCATAGGAGAATAAATTCATATATTTATAAATCACTTATATAACAACTTATTAATATAAGAATTGGTTGCGCTCTCTCTTGCTTATATATAAACTTTAAGAATCGATACTGAATTCCAGGACACCTTCTAAAATTACATGGTTAGCAACATTATCACGCTGCTTGCACCTTATGGAGCTCAAGTAATCGTAATGATGTACACTGCAGAATAAGCAAAGAGATAAATTGGGTAAACCCAGTCATCAATCGATGCAGGCAGCACAATTAAATTAAGTCAAGCTATGCCAAGCAGTTGTAATATCCAGAGAAAATTTATTGATATGGAGTAATTATGAATATACAATATAATAAGTGTGAAATGTAATGAATAATTTAATTTGAAATAGCTAATAATTTGACTATACTATAAGTGAGGTTTATTTTGTTTGAATAAATAAAAGTGAAATTAACCTTATTATTAATTATATATTTTATAAAATAAATTGATAAACAATGGAGTTCTCTATGTTGAAGATGTTTTTCGATGACAAGCAAATTGTCAACCCAGTTAACCCAGAGGAGGTATTTACTTGCAAAGACTTAATAGATGGTGAGTATTATCTTTATCTTCATAGTATTTTATGAACCATACACCACTTTATGACCTTTTATAACATGATTTATACATAGATTACAAAGTTTGCAGGAAAGAGAGAAGATTTTAAACTTAAAAGAAATCTTAAATTCGTAGATGCTTTGATTATAGAACTATGGGTAAGTAACTATCAATTATTTTATTATGAACTACGAACTTATCACTTATTGCAAACAAATCTATAATTAAACTGTGTTATTTAGCATTTAAATGTTACATGATGAGTGAAGACGACTATGTTGACTTACTAATAGAAAAATTTGAAGAGAAAAAGCGACTAGTTAACTTTTTGGAATAAGAAGGAAGTGTTCTCGCTCCAGCTTATAAAGACAAGAACAGTATATTTAAAGTCAGAAATGAAACAGGAGAAGAGCTTTGAACATAAAAAAATGAAATAAAATCATGTGTAATTTTATTTCAATTGGAATTAATACAATTAATTGAAACCATTAGTATTTCATTTTCAATTAAATTGCATTTATATTAAAGTTTCATCAATTAAAGTTATATTTATACTTGCTTTTGAAATTGTTAATCAATGATTGTAAAGAGTTTGCTAGATTAATATGGAATAAACTCAACCCTAAATATTTTATTACCAACTAATTTCACTTAAGATATTATTTAAATTGGAATGCATTTAATGAGATATTTTAGTAAATCTCAATAAATTCCTTAATCCCATATGTTTGTAATAAAATCTTTCTCCTTCTTAATATAGGCCATGTATTTTTATTCTACTTATGAGAGAAAATATAGAGTTATGAGAGTTAAATGTTAAAATGTGAATAAAGAGTGTTTGATAAGTAAATGATCAGATTATTAAGTAATTAAATTTATGTTAGTGTTTTAAAAGTCTAATAGTCTCATTAATAACATCTAGTAAGGGTGTTACTAATTAAATTTAATTTTAAATAAGTTATGTGAGACATAAAATATAAATAATTAATATACTAACTAGTTCACAAATATGTACATTAAAAATTAGTTGAATTCGCAATTAGCTTATCAAACTTTCTTAAAAGTTTTTATAACATTAATTTAAAGTAAAATAACTCCTTTTATATGAATTTTATATCTAGTATCATTTTGTATAAATAACTTTCTCACATTCCAAGGAGTCATTGGAAAATGAAAAGAGAGAAAGCAGCAACTAATGCGACTGTCTAACTCATAAGTGCAAGTGCGCCTGAACCTGGATGGTAATAAATATACTTAAAGAATATAACATTAAATTTGATAGTTGTCGGTGTGGCCTTCTCCGAGAACTACGGGTGTTAGGTCAAGTTAAGTTGCTCCGAAGTGCTCGGCGTTTTCCAAGTGCTATGTGATGTTCAACTCATTTAAATTAATTAATTCATACTTAAATTCAAGAATCTTATTTCAAATCATGAAAATAGAGTAAATATGTAATTTATATTTATACTTATATTATTAGTGTATAATTTCCTGAGATTGGACCGATACCAGTAGGCATCGACAATGGTTTGACCGAGGGTGAAATCAGTGGAGTCACTGGTGTTGAGAGTTCTAACGAATGTTAGATTATAATCAGCCTTGGTGTTGTTAAGAGTAGTTGTAGTTACCTCATTGGTATCTGTAACATGAAAATATTAATCTCAAAATCACGCAATTATTTAAAATTTATCTGGGTTAGTTGTTTCAATGTTAGTGGTGATTGTTCTGTTTGTGAATGGGTATACAGTGAAAACTGCTCTCACATCTTGTTACTCATCTAATACAACAGTACCGTTCTCATCCATTTATTCTACTATATATAAATTCATATATTATACAATCCACACGATAGTCGAAGCAGTCGAATGCATTCTTGGTGAGATCGAGATCCTGAGTGAAGTTACAAACAATCAAGTCTGAGTTACCAAACATTTGTGAGCCAAGACCGAGGCCCATCATAACTCCGGGGAGTGGTGTGTTACTGTTTGGATCAACTGTAGTTGTAATGACAGTTCCGTTATAAATATAATTATATTTCACATATTTTTGTCGATTTGAATTTGCAATTCTTATAAGAGTATTACAGAATATTAACTTCTTACAAAATAAATATTAGTGGTTGATGAATAAATTAAGTTAGCATCAGTGGTATTAGTAGTAATGACAGTTTGATTGTATTGGAACCAGGCGGTGATATCGTAATTCATGAGCTCTAATTGTATTTGCAACTCTGGAGCATCAGGATTGCTATTATCAACGCTGTAGCTTGCCATGTATTTACACTTTATAAAAAATAATTCATATCTACTTGAAATAAAATTGTAATGATTTTATATATTTTAGATTAAAATATTATTTAATGATAATAATTTTTAGAGTTTTAATTATGGTTCACCAGTCTTGAAAACCACATCGGTGGCATTGATGAATGATGATATGGTATTATAGTTTCAAATTACTAAAAATGAATGTAAAGTTTATCTAAGAAATTAATTTACTATGAGTATATTGAAAATAATCAACATATATCTTCATTTTGGAATAATTGTTGCTGCAACGGAGAGGAAAATTAAATTGCTGAAAGTACCTTTCTTTGTCATTTTATCGATTTTCGGTCTGTGTTGGTTGTAAATGAGTATTATATTTATTACATATTAATATATTGAAATTACATTTATTTATTAAAAAAATATTGAAAATTTAAATTCAAACCATCAAGTAAACAAGAATCTTATGAAGAAATATTGCAAAATGTAGGCTCTAATTTCAAATCCTTCTATAACTATAATAATTTAGGTAATATTTCAATTAAATAATACAACTCTAACCAACTATCTATTAAACTCTATGTAAATGAGTTTTAGTTTAAATTAATATTACTTTACTTGTTTAGTTGGAAATAATTATTTATACCCGAATTATCGGAGAATAAATAAATTTATTCGTGTTTACAAAGATTACTCACACTAAAAACCTATCAAAATATCAATTATTTATTTAGTTTTTACTTACATCCCTATTAAATAACCAATTAAGTACTTTTTTAATAAGATTATCATTACTCATCAATTTCCTCTTTCAAATCACTCTTCATAATGAAAATATAGTAAATTAAATTTTGAAAAATGGTAAATTTTTTATGAAATTAGTTATGCAAAAGTCTCTAAAACTTTTGTAATTTATAAAAGTTAAGTCTTAAATCGGCCAGTGTTAAAAGTATTAATAAAATTATATATAGTCTATATTTCTTTGAAATAAATTAAATAAAAATAAGGTTGTTTCAAATATTTTAGTTTGTGAGTTAAGTGGAATATATCTAAAATGTTGATAATCATAAAAAATTAGTATATTAGTTGATTTTCAAGTGTGAACATGTGACATTTAATTCAACTCTATCAGAAATATTTTCCAAATTACTTGCAATTATATTTTTCTAATCCTAAATGAATAAATACTTAATTCATTCTTCTCCTTATTAATAGAAGAAAAACAAAAACTATTTAAAGCTAGAATATTTTGATTATTCAAAATATCTTAAACTTTATATTATATATTAGAGAAAATTTAGAAGAAAATTTAATCTTCAATACTAACTCCTTAATTACTCATACTTAAATTGAAATATAGTTAAGATAAAACAAATAAATCAGAACTTTGTTAAGATTTTTAATAAAAGAAGATTTTGTGTAAAACTTATTAAACTCCTTTTTGTTATTAAATTTATATTTGAAAAAAATTAATGCTATAAATAGAATTAAATAATTACTCAATATTTAATTTAAAAACTATGAGTCTTTAAAATTTCATTATCTGAACTCATATCTTTATCACTTTAAAATATAAAAAAGATAGGATTCTATAAGTTTTCTTAAATAAATTATACAAAAATAATCATTCCAACTATTTTTCTTATTATTTCCTTATAATTATAGAAACTTTATACCTAGTTTCATTTTGCTGATTATTAAATACTATATTTGGATTTTGTTATACTGATTTAAAAATTATTCTTATTCTAAATATTTACAATAATTGATTAGTCTTTATTATAGTCAGTATTCCAAACATGTTTATTATTGATGATTATACCTCACTTATATTGAATTTATGTGAGCTCAATGATATTAATTCTTGTTATTAGATATAACATCACAGCATGATTATTACTCTGTTAAGATTTAATTTAAAAATCAATAAGTATATACACAATATTTTTGTTAAGTCACTGAATTTAAGTGCTTTTGAGATGAATCTTGAAAGTCTAAACTTTCTCATATGAATGTGTATTCACGCTTTCTTATTTAACATTACCCAATCTTATAATTAAAAGCAATTATTTTCTATAAAAAGCATTAGGTTGTCTTATAATTATATTTTTAAAATATTAAAATCTTGAATTGATTTGTACTGGTGAATTGTTATTGTCTAGATCATTGACTAAACTCAGCAAGTTTTATCTTAAAACCTTAAACTTTTTAGAATCGGAGTGCTGTATTTATCTATGATCAGTGCTCTAATCTTCATTTCCATTGTTAAAGTAGCCTCTCAACTTTAATCCTGAAGATTAACAACTATTTTAAAAGCTAGGTAAATTAGAAAAGTGATCAAAATGATAATATTTTTATGATTGTGAGTATTGAAGTTATTTTTAGGCCGATTTAGAGGTCATGTGGTTCTTTGCGAATAAAGATTTGTTATCCTTAAGTCCTAGAAATTTCTGAGAATGTTACTACCCACCAAAAATATGATCTAAGGTTTACTCTCTGACATAGCCATGCATCTCAGGTGAAGATATGTCACAGGGAGATTGATAGTCAAAGCTGTTTTGTTCATTCTGAGAATAGTTAGAGTTATTATATATGTAAATAATATTCACTAATTATCATATATAAAACTCAATTGTGACGTGGAAGAGAATTTGATAGATATAAAAAGAATTATATTTTATTCTTTTTAATTTAATTATATTTTTTAACTCTAAAAATAAAATATATATCAATATAATACTGCAGCCGATTAATAGATTTCTGTTTTCTCCAATCTAATAAGCAGTTCTGCTACTCCCAACTTATTGATATTATTACATAGGTCTATTTTCACTTAATTAAGAGGAAATGGGACTCTACCCTTTGAAGAAATACTCAATGTCTTCGTCAAATTATAATAATAATTTAATCTGCAAAATATTTATTAATAATAATTAGTATTAATTATCTATTACTGTAACATATTTCGTTTTAGTTATTATTCACATTTTGATATATTTCTTAGCAATTTAAGATTATAATTAATTAGACTAAAAGATAAAAAAGAATAAAAATATATTTAAGAGCATTTCATAAAATAATCATACAATCATTATAAAATTAAAATGATAAATACTCATTAAATAAGGCTATTCCCTATGTTATATGTGAAAGTATCTCTATATATTAAATAATTTTTAATATCTAATTTGGAGTTTGATATCCCTTGGTGGCATAAGATTATTCTTCATATTGAATATTATTCAGACATTTTAAACTTCAAAAACTTAAAATTTTTAATTTATCTTGCTTTTAATATATAAATAATACATTCTGGTTATTGTTGACTATACTTTCTGTTGGCAATTTCTTCTTCATTTAAAGAATCTTCTTAACTTTTAAACAATTAACATAATTTAATGCTTAGAGCACGCATTGCATTTTTAATAGGGTATTCATTATTTAAAATATCTTTTTTTCATAATAAATAGATTTTATTGAACTAAAGTGATAATTTAAAGAAATAAGTTTAAATTTATTAAAATTTGCATATGAATTGTAAAAAAATAAAAAATCATCACAGTCTTACTCATATTTAAAAGCAAGCAGCTATAATACCTGACAAATATTTTTTTAAAAAAAACTTTTCATTTAAAGTTTATTAATAAAAAATTATATTATTTTCAATTAATATAAACTAATTATTAAATTATTACATAAAATTATATCTAAAAAATCTATACCATCAATACTTATAATTCTAGGAGATTATTTCTTTTAAAGGAAATTACTTACTTTATGATATACTTATATAATTTCTCTTCACAAAAAAATAATATAAGTAATCAATTTAACAATTTTAACGAAAAATTTAAATATTGTTCTTACAAATATTTATGTTCCCATTTTTAGGTAGAGCTGGCTTGTGTTGTTAATTTTATGCTTTATTTTACAATGTTTGTGAACTATAAATACTATTTGAGTAATTTTGCTCTTCCATTTTAATTATAATTAATATACATTGAACAAATATTTTTATTAAATATAATATTTATAATTTGAAGTGCTGTTTGTCTACAATACCTTAATGAGTCAGGACTATTTGACTATGTTAAATATTGAATATTACAAATTTATATTAATATCAGTGAAATAATGATATTTTATATGTTGCTTGCATTTGTTCAGAGAAGCTTTCATGCTCACTGTTATAATTGTTACTCATCGATCCGGATTGCTTGCTAGTACTGCGAAACTATTTGTTACTTCCTCCTTTGCTTTCTTATTATAGATTATTTTACAAGTAATTATTATAGGATTAATGACTAAAATATTGATTATATGTTATATTTGCTGGATGATATCTTTTACTTATTATTTGAGAAGGAATTAATGTCTGAAGAAGATATACTAGCTTTTTATTTCTTATTGAAAGTCAAACCTCTTCGATAAGCATTCTAATTCTGTTTTTATTTTGACTACACTTCTTATTCCTGATCTTCATAAATATTAAGTAGTATGAATCAGTTAAATTAAAGATACTACTTAAACTATCGTAAATTTTAATTATAAAAAAATCTGGGGGGAAAAAGTTTCCTCATCGGTTTATGATAAAAACAAAATTTCAGGGAAGTTTCCTGCACTTTTTTTTTAAAAATTTTATTATTAAATTACTCTTTATAACAACTATCATCCAAATTCCGAACTATTTCCTTGATATAATTATACTTAATTTATTAATCAATTAGTCAATATCTCTCTTTAAATTCCAATATCTCACAAATTTCATCTGATATTTGTTGGTTTATGTATCTTAACCATTATATTGTCCAATATGAACTCATAGTAATTCTAAGTATTTTAGCCAATTGTTATTGAAATTATGATTAAATTTATCTTATTCTTTACATACTTATATAATATGAGATTATATTTACTTGAACTACTTAAATGATGTATAAATATCTCTTAATATTAATGGGTCATAAAAATATTAAATTTCTTAATTTATTTAAAATTTATTTAATTTAACATAAATAAAAAAACAGTGCAGGAAACTTCCGCCCAAATAATCATTTTTAAAATCAAATTATTTAGAGGATAGATAAAAAGCCAAAAAATATATAAAGTATTTTTGAAAAAAAACAATTTAATAGTTTCTTATAATATTTTTATTTTTAGTGATAAAAAATTATTTAGTTATTTCAAAAAGTTTGAGATATAGTTAGACTTTCATAATCATAGGATTTTATAATAAATTTACTAATTTCTTGTTGATAACAGTTTTTTTTAAGAAATAAATTATTAAAATATGCTTTTTTAGATTTTACGTTTCTAGTATTCTTTCTGGGCTTTATTCTATTGTTTAGATTAATAAAACTTTATTGATTTCAATTTAATTTTATTTGAGTTATTATATATTTTTATTTTATTTTATGAGAAATGATATATTTTTCCATAAAATTGACAAAATCTAATTTTTGAAAAATTTAAGATTTAAAGATGTAATATTATTTATATTTTTATTTAAAATTAATTATGTTTATGTTTTTAAAATTAATTTAAAAAAGTTTTACTTAAATTATCTTCATTAACAAGGAATGAGCACTACTTCAACTTGAGTATACAAAACTGATTGCTGTTTTGATCTTTACATTTTTCTGTGATTGTTTTATCTTTTGAATCCTAACTCTAGATATTTGAGAAAAAAGATTTAGTTTCCTCTTGAATACATAATTAGGAGCTTTCTTTTTCATTTTAAAACTAAATTTCATCATTTACCATATTGTAATAAAAGTATTGGGATATTATAAAATAATTATATTGTGGTTGAAGTCTAGGTATTGATTTTGGATGTCAGAGTTGCTTATGTAGGACTTTTATTCTTAATAATCGCAAATATTAGGATGGTAAGTATTAAAATAAGATAGAGATAAATAATCTTTTAGATTAAATGTATTAATGTATACAATATCTAAAATTATAAGATTAACTTACAAAATTAAATATGATGTAGATGAAATGAATTGTGATCATCTTAATTAGCAAATTATATAAATTTGTTTTGGCTCCTTGTATCTAAGTTTTAGGAGTGATGCTCAAATTGATCATGTTAAGACGATGTGGTTGAGTGATGCAGGTGAGAGTTCTTAAAATATAATCATTAATAAATAAACTACAATTGTCTGTTATATAATATAATATAAATTATTTCTAAACATTTGGACTGTATAATGATAGGGAATTCAGACTTTTCTTGGCAGAATTTTAAATCTGAGGACTTAAGCATTAGATTTTTTAATAAAATTATATAGATTTATTATTTTAATAGTATTTATATCTTTAATCTATCATATGATTTTTCGTTTTGAGGGAGATTGCTAACTTTAATAATCTAATTAAGATTTGTATTGCATAATTTTCATTTAATTTCTATGATAAATAGTTTTGATATATACATATAAAATAAATTGAAATTTAACAATATTAGCTTGTAAGTTGTGCCTCTTTGAATTCATTCTAGTATTATGCTTTTAAATTTCTGCCAATATAAAAATTAATACAATAAAAACCAGTTGTTTACAGATACTTTAATGCTTCTCCTTGTACATCTATTTATTAATATATTTATTTCTATAAAGGATAAATAATTGACGATTTCGCAGGATTCAGACTTCATTGTAAGATTAATTTTGAAAATAGTGTTTTAATAATACTTTAAGGTCAAATTTACTATGTTGCTAATTTTTGGTTTCAGGAGGCAAAACATTCTCTGATGATATATTGATAGGAGCCGAATGTGAATCTTTTGAAAAACAAGTAGATTCTTGATTGTTTTTGTTTTTGCTTATATAATTAACGTGATCTTGATTTAGTATTGTTCGAAGCCTTCATAAATTAAAGAATTTTTTATTTCAAAAATACAATGGTAAATAAAGTCTTATTTTCTATTCATTATTACATCTTTGATTGATGAAATTCTAAGTTATTGCATTCTTTTCGCAATCTTCAATCAATTTAATATAATTTTGATTTTTCATGAATGCATTATAGAAAATTTAATATATTCCATTACTAATAACACATCTTATAATGAATGTGGATGTGATCTTTCTTGTTAAAGTACTAATCTTAATTGAAATCCCCTCTATTTTCAAAAGTTTTGATCTTATTTAATGTTGAATATATTTTTATATGATCCTGTATTGACCTCACTCGAGTATTTATCTGAATTATTGGGTCTGTGATAGGATTTCTTGCCCTATTCTTATGAGTGTATAAGTTTCTACTATAATTCATGGTTAATTAACTCATTCAATCATTCATTGTATAGAAATTTTGATTTAAATCTATATAAAATCTTAATGAGTCAAAAATATTAACAAATAATGAAACTATTACTTTTTAAGGATAATTTATAAAATTTTATAGATTGATTGATTAAGGAGACCAATTAATTTTTATTTCTATCTTAAATTTATTCAATAAATTTTAATAAGATTTTTAGTATTCTATAATGCATAAATTGCTTATAAATTTATTCAATTTTATTTTTTAAACTGTTTATCAATATTTGTAAATATGAGTGATATCTCAATAATTTGATTTATCAATGAATTAATATTCAAAGTTTTTTTTTAATAAACTTAAGATTAAATATAAAGACTATTTTATAAAATTTACTCATAAAAATTGTATAAATAAATTCCTTAATGTTTATTAAAATTATTATGAAAAATAACAACAATTAATATAAGTCTTATAATGTCAACTACTAAACTTATATTATTTAAGTAAATAAATATAAATAAATTAAAAAGAAATTAATTTTTTTAATATTATAAATATTATTTTGTATATTATTATTATAATTTTCATAAAACTCTGAATTTAATTTATAAGTTTATCTAAAATTGCAAAGAACGATTATAAAATAAATTAGCACCATTTAAAGAACTCATTCACCCGCACTCAAATGCTAAATTTTACTGGGACATGATTATAATCATTCTATCACTAGTAAACGCTATATATGTGCCAGTTGAGATTACATTCAACATTGAAACACCACCCATGGAAGCAATTAACTACATCATGGATGTCATATTTAATTAAAGGATTTATGAGATCCAAATAAAAATTTAGTACTAAAAAGTTTAAATATAATGAATAATAAATTGGATTGTGTATTTGTTGCAGACATTATAGTTAACTTTCGAACAATTTAATTAGATGAACGAACTAGTGATGCAATAATAGATCCTAAATAAATTTCACTTAATTACATATTTAAGGGAAGATTCTTCGTTGATTTAATTAGTACTATTCCATTGGAATTCATCGGTGATATTTAATTTAAATTAAAGATGCAAATGCTTTTCAAAAGAGTACTTTTGAAAATTAATAAATTTTAAGATATCGAGAATGTGAATGTTTCTAAGTCAACTTTGAAGCTGATTGGTTTGATAAAATTAACTCGTTTGCTAAGACTTGCCAGAATCATTACTTACATAAAAATGAACAAAAACTTGAAAGATGGGATTCGTGTGATTATGTTGGCGGTCTACCTTTTTTTAATTATTCATTGGATTGATTGCGCTGCTTATTATGTGTTTCAAGTGGGAAGCGAATGGTTGCCACCCAAGGATGTCATTCCGAATTCAACAAACATTTATGATGATTTGAAGGATGGTTACTTCGTCATGTTTTACTTCAAAATTCACAAGCTTTAATTAGTAATTTAAATATCCTATCACTTTAAAAAATATACAGCAGTTTTACTTATTATATTTACTACAGTTCATTATTTCTAATGAGCAACGATGCTCTTCCTTATACAACTGTCGAAGTATTTTGCTGTATTATTTTCGTATTTATGGGCTCAGTTTCTCTGGGTCTGCTAATTGGTTAATTTGCTTCGATTATAAATTAAATCACAAAGAAAGCGAGAGTTGAATCAGAAAAAATAGAGTTTCTCTAGTAAATGATGTTTACACTGAAAATACCTGAAGTTTTGCAATTAAGAATCATAGAGTACTATGAATCCACGAAGAAATCTTAATATATAGTGGGACCTCAAAGACTCAAAATGCTAGCACCAAGTTTAGTTTAGAAGATATCTGATCATTAATTATAGGCACTCATCCAAACCATACCACTTTTGAAACACTCCGACAATCACTTATCCAGCATGTTTTCCAAATTCACAACGATTTAGATTTACTTAAACTTGTAAATTAAATTATCTAATATTAATGTTAGTATATATTAGTTATACCTGGAGATTTAGTGTTGAAATAAGGCGATGAGGGGTCTTCATTTTTCTTCATTATTAATGGGTATGCAAATGTTATAAGAGAGTAAAAAGATATGAATGTTAGTAAATTTCATTAACTAGCCAATGAAAATTTAGCATATAACAAACAAACCACTTTATTTCATAAAATAGGAAACTTCTTCAAAAAGAATAATAAGCTATTACCTATATTAAGTTATTCTTAAAATATTCCTTTTATTAATTTGCTTATAAATATTTTATTTAGCAATCAGTGAAGGATACATTGAATTAAATATAAAGAATCTCGACAATGCAAGAACCAAAAAGCAGAAAGCAAACTTAAAGAAGAGCAAATGTTTTTGTGCCCAAGGAAATTTCAAATGAAGAAAAATAATTTTAAATATTAAGAGAACTCGATGAGGGCAAATTTTTCGGAGAGATATCACTTATTTTTACTAAAATTTAATCCATAAAAAATTGTTCATAAATTCTAAATTAAAATTGAATAAATCACTACTAACAAATTTGAAAGTAACTTCAACAGTATATGCTATGCACTACTTGACATGTGGATAAATCATAGAAAGAAAATTCTTACAAATCATAAAGAATTCAGCCGAGTTGAAAAATAGATTACTTCATAAAATCAAGAAATATAAAGATCCCATTTTCTAAGAGTTCAATGTTATTTTGAAAAATGCCTTCATATTCAAGCATTTAAATAAGGCAACACTTCAGAAGATATTATGTAAATCAAATATTATTTATATCTTATACTTAAATAAGATATCCTACCTTTTTAAGCAAGAAAGAAGAATGAAGGGATAAGTGTTGATTAGAAAAAGAGAGAGAACAGATTAAATTTTCTTTGTTAAATCTGGAGAAGTAGAAGTGAGATTTCCTTTCTCAGTTTATGATGCTTAAACTACTTAGACAAATTTCTAACCTAATTAAGCTTTATCATATTATTATTAATTAATACTTTACTAAAATTTATACTGGGAATTAAACTTCAAAACTACTTTAATTATAATCAATTAAACTTAATAATATTTAATTAATTAAATTAAGATTCTTTTGAAAACCCAGCTTATGCAGATGTATCTCAACATGAAAGTAAAAAACTAGAAGATGAAGTAATATACTTTGCAAAGATAAATGAAGGTGGATACTTTAACTTGAGTTAAAAAATAATTTTAATTGAAATAATTTTAAATTGTTTCTGCATTTAAATATCAATTATGAGTAGTGCTTTATTGAAAAAGTTCTCTTTATTTGAATTTGTGGTGTCAAGCAAAAAATGTGACTTACTGATTCTTAACGCTTCAGACTTAGTTGCTCAATCTAAGAAATGTGAAGATTTGTATTTCGCTTTGGAATCCCATGCAGTTTTATATGAAGTAGATGGCCAGAAATATGACTTCAATCGTTGTACTACAAGATTCAATCCAAAAGACGAAAGGGACGACACCCAGGAGATTAATTTAAGGAACAAGATAAATCTTATGAATGCAATAAAAGCTATAAAACCTAAGTAATTTCTAAATTTGAGGATTCTTGCACTAGTTGATGAATTATTCAATTTACGCAGAGATAAATTTATAAGATAGAAACGAAGGCAGTACTTAAAAGAATTGAAAGAGAAGCGCATCTAGAATGAAAATTGGTATAAGCATTTTCTCGTTATGAAAGATCAAGCGAATAAATACAATCAGGAATTTACAGAGGAGACTGAGGAGTAGCTTATGAAGGTGGTTGACACTATAAAAGACGAGTAAAAATTGCTATAAAGTTTTTCTAAGCAGTTTTATAAGATGCAAGGAGAACTTGAAAGAAAGGCTGATCGATATATTTAATTAAAGTGTTATAAAGCTGGCATGAATTACGATGAATTTGTTAGAAATATTGAGATGGAAAATCATATGCCTAAAAAGATTTCATTTAATGTATTGTAAAAGTAAAACACTCTGGAATAATAAGATGATTCTGAAATTAAGAATGTCGTACCTGATCCTGAAGAGATTCTTGAAGAACAATTTTAGTTTGATTAGATTATTGAAATAAATAAGAGCATTAATCTTTTAAGATATCCCATAATTATTATCTGTTACCGACCTATAAATCAAAATTTTATGCATTTATTTTCCATGCTTTACAAGGAGTTAAGAATTCCTCTGTCTAAAATTTAATTTTTATTTCTAAATAACAATAATTACGACTTATAAAATTGAACCAGGGTGAAGTTTTGTTAGAATCTCCAATAGATTCAGACATTGACAGCGTAGAGACTCAATTCGACGACTTAAGATTTATAATAGAAAGACATAAACGAGAGCTGTAATTAAATTAGAGATTCAATCGCATTAAATCGATTAAAAGAGAACAGCTCCTCCAATTAGAAAATGTAAAAATAAAAGAACTAGTCATGGCAAGAAGTTTCATATTTATTTTATATAATAACGCACAGAGAATGTTATTAAATTAATAATAGTATCGTAAATCTGAATAATGTGAAAGTAAATTTTAAAGAGAAAGTGAAAAGAAGTTTAGCTGCGGGATCTACAACTGGATTATGCAAGAATTCAACTTAGCGATAAATGAATAATTTTCAGGGGGGTGCTAGCAGATAAATGACGCAAGGAAGTAGACAGCTCACTTAAGGGAGTAGGCAGCAGACACTGGAAAGTAAAAATAATTCAACGACTAGATAAAATAGTAAATTCAAACCATAATGACACATTTTATAATGTAAATAAGGAGCATTATATTGGTTTATATGATGAGAGAAATCTAATAAATTTCTTTTAAAGTCAATTTAGCAAAACTTATCTTTTTATAGGCAATTTCATCTTTTTTAGTGTATTGAGTGAATTTTTAAAAGTAAATTGATATGAAATCTGATGAAATTAAAAAATAGCATTTGTAAACACAAACGAATATCAATATCAATTCTTTTATGTTCTGAATGCTTTTAAGATGCTTTCTAGCTTCATCTAATCTATTTAGGGTCTGCTTTACTAACCTATTGTCTCTTCTTTTATTTATTCGTCTAAGTTATAACCTGATGGTGTGGCGCTTTTTCTTTCGGATAATAACCCTAATAACCCAGTATTTTCTCTGCTGCGATTTCTCTCTATCTAAGAAATAAGCTCCTTCTCAAGTTCGTCATTCAATGAAATAACTTTTTACAAAAATACTCCAGTATTAACCAGCAAAAATATTTCAAATTGCTATCCTTTCTTACTCTAGAAGTATATGAGCCTGAAACACCACTATTCCCCTATAACCCTTTTTCTTTGGCAATCTGCATCGATACTTTATTAAGATTTGGCTTGAAGGTTGGTTGCATCATTTTTTACAATTCCATATGTTTTATTTTATTCTTAATTCCTTGTTCTATTAATCTCTCCTCCACAGCTTTTTGAGATTTAGTTAGGGTGTTACTCATCTAATTATTAAATTTAAAAATAAGATAAAATCTAATGGTAATTTTTTAAATATTTTTCCTAAAAAGAATTAATTATCACTACTAACATCAGCATCATTATATTAAACAAGACTACTCATATTTTAAGAATTTCTCGTAGAGGCTAGGGGAGATTTAGACTTAAGATTGGTTTTGTTTTGAGTTTATAGTTTTGGAGCAAATGAACAACCAGAAGCCTCATTGTTTAACTTTTCCTGCTCTCTCTTTCTTTACTTTTCAATTTTATTTAATTAGTATTTATAAGTTTAATTTCTTCATTAAATTAATTAAATAGCACTGAAATTATTAAAAAAATTGTTTCAAACAGCTATTTGATGTCTCTGTCATATCTTTGTTCAAAGCTCTCGATGTTGAATTTTCCCTTAAGTACTTTGGCTTTATCTTTTTTCATTTTTAATATGTCCTCCTCGTCCATGATTCCCATTTAGAGATTTTTCTGCCTCCTCTCATATTCTTATCTCTCCTTAATTTCCCTTATTTTTGATTCTTTCTTTTTTATTTCCTCTTCAATTCTCTTGTAAATGGGTTTACATTATATTATATATAAGTTTAAATTTATATTAACTCTATGATTATTGATTAAATTAATTTTAGGGTACACGTTGTTTTAAACTCTAAAATTTAGATTCATTTGGCTGTGGTTATTAAATTAGGGGACCCAAGGTTGTTCCAGTTTAAACTGCTGCTCCTATTTCTCCTGTTCTAATTTTAATCTTGGCTTCAGTTTTAGATTAGTATGAGTAAAGTCTCTAGACAAGTAAATCTGCTTCGTGGGCATCTAGCTTTTTGCCATTTGAGTTACCTTAAGATTGATCTTCGTCTTTGATTTCCCTTGAATTCTAAGCTTTTTAAACAGTTTAGCTCCCTGTTCTAACTTATCTGGCTCTTTAAGTTAAAGCTTAGCCACTTGTTTGCTAAATTCTAGACTAAGAGTAATTATTGAAGTTACTAACCTCATGAGAAATTCTCATAGGGGATTTAGATTTAGCTTTAAAGCCAAACTTGCCAAATTTATTTGATTTATCCCCTGTTCCTTAATTAGTTATCGTTCTATGACTATGCAGTTTTTAATCACTCTCTTGGATACTATGATCCTAAGAACTTTAATTGAAAGTCTGATACTGCTAGTAATCTTAAACTTAGTTGTCAAAATGATGCTGGTAGTTTATGTTAAAATCGAAGTTTAGAATATCCTCATCAGATTTATGTCTATCAACTATTCGATCAACTTCAAAGCAAAATGACCTTAATATGCTAACCACGTTTTACTCCATTTATTACTGTTAAATACTCTGTGTTTATGGTTATTAATATTGCTAGAAATTTTGAGGAACTGTGCTCAAATATTTCCTGTGATTTTAAGTTGACTGTAGAAGTTGTTGTCTCGTTGCTACTTCCATTTTAAGATATTCAATTCTGGATCGGTGTTAAGTTAATAATATTACAATAATTAGATTTGAATTAATCTAATTTATAGATTATTAAGGGGCATTTATATATATATTTAATATACGGTATAATTGAAGGCTACATTTTAATCAAAATACTAAAACTACTTTAACGGTTCTGTATTTGATCACATATTTTTAAATTTACAATAAATTTTATTAAATTATTATATAAAATTAAACAGGAACTTATATTTTTGTACAAAAAGAATTAAAATCAACCATTAATAATATTTAAATCTTGAATGTAAAGACCAATTCGCCTGTCGTACATAACCTACCACTCAGAATATGTTAGGCCTGAAAGAATTTATTTGAGAAGAAGATTTATCGCTGCCTATTACTTGGTGCCAATCGTGTGGGCTTTTCCCTTTGTGAGCGTTAAATGCTATGAATTCCTAGACAGACTGCCATATTGGGACAAAAGGGTAATTAATAATTAATCATGAAATATAAACTATAGGTTGAAAAGCGAAGAAGAGAAAAGATGGCATTTGACTGGATGCTAAAATCTCTATCGGAAAAAGAATAGGACATTATTGAAGAGCTTTCAGATTTCTGAATAATGAGAATATTATTGCATTTATAATTAGAACACTTTAATTTCACTTATTACATCATTTTGATTTTTAGTGTATATAAAGTTATCCAACACGCAAAAATATATAATTTTCTTTATCAAAAGTTGAATTAGAAGAAAACAAAATTCTATATAAATCTTCTTTAATTTAATATAATCATTTAATAAAACAATTAATAATGAAAAATTTAAAATTTATTATTATTCAAATCCAATAATTGTTTTAATAAATAACTTAAACATACCCCCTTTTTTTAAAAAATATGCTCTATCAGAGTGATATGAGCTAAACTAAAATTTAAGATTGTTAAAAGCATCAAATTAAATAACTTAATAACTATCATACCATTGTTATATTATAATTTTATTTTAGAAAAAGTATCATCAAGGTAAGTATGACTAAATTTATCAATTTTTCTCAAATATATTTATCATTTTATTTTCTCTAACTATTCATACTATAAATTGACAACTATTAACACATATAGTATGTTCTCTCAATTATAATGTATATTATTTCATTAAATGTCTATATCTAAATATAGATTTTTACTAAGCATAACAATTAATATAAATATATATATTGGCAAATAATAGCCTCACCACTATACTATTATAGCCTTTGGAGATATAACCCAATTTTTCATACTAATAGGCAAATAATTATTGTACCCTGCTATAGTGCAGGTAGATTCATTAAAATTTGATTAAATTACAGTTTAATTGAAAATCATAGCCATAATTACGGATATTAAAGCTAGTAAATTAACCTTAAAATAGTTATTCTTACTACTATAGAAATAGCATTAAATAAGGATAAATAAATAATAATTTTATCAAGAAATTTCAATTACTGTATTTTACAACATTTGCGCTGCGCCTAAATTAATATAATATCTGTTTGTTTGATATGGATATTTAAAGTAAGTTATTAATTTAATTACCATAAATTTAATTTATATTTTTCTCAAAACTTTTAATATCACATGATAAAAGGCTATAAATACTTTGAAAAATCGACTATTTGTAGCCCTCAACTGATATAACTGGATATGATTGCATTAATTGCAAAGAAATTCAATAATTATCACAAGCTATACTTAATGTTTGGAAAAAATAGCAATTTTATGGATTAAAAATTCCAAGAAATGATTAAATTAAATTATAATTTTAATTAAATTAATAAACTTATAATTTGGTATATTAAATCATAATTATTAATGATATCCTAGAACCATTTTTCCTTATAAATCCAGGGGATTTAGCTAATTTAACTTTTGTTCTATATTACATGCAAAATTGGCTTAGTAATGAGAATCAAGACATCTATCTTATTAGAGTATAGTTAACATCAACATAGAATAATAAATATCAACATTATTTGATATTAAATATTTGACACAAATTTGATATATTGAAGTTTATAATTTTTATTAGAAGATACAATCACTTTATGAATGTCTATGATTAGTAATTGTTGGGAATAAGATACGTAAGAATGAGAGTATAATTGGGAGATAAATAATGGATGGAAAAAGATATTCATTGACGTTAACTAGATCAAAGCAAGTTGAATCTTGACAGACCATGGGTAACTAATTAATTTATGAGTTTTTATAAAAATAAACAAGAGATTCCGAGAGGGAAAATATAGATAGAAACTTTTTTTAAATGAAAATATACTTATTATTTGCATATATCTTAATATAAGGATAGGTTAAATTTATAATAATCTATGATAGAGATGAAGAAGCAATTAAGTTTAATACATTTAGAATAAAAAATTAATAGTCATAAAAAGAACATAGTTGAGAGTGAGAGTGGTTCATCATTTTCCGAACGAGAAGTCTTCCAAAGGATCCTGGACTTATTTAGAGTCTTACTCCTCAAGGCCTTGGTTAGAATCTTAAGAATATTTCTTGGAATTCTTTGGTGGAGTAGGTGGTCCTCTAAATATAGGGGATCTCTTAGCTGCGTTAGGATATTTCATCATTCTTGGAGAGCCAATATGAGTTTGGTTTAAAATATGTCTGTTGTTAGATGGAGCAGGCTACAAAGAGACACAATCATTTTTAAAACCTAAAAAATCAGGCATGTCTGATTAACTAAATAAAAAATTAATAAATAATTATTAATTAATAATGCAATAAAATTAATAATAATAATAATAAGAAAGTTAAAGTGAGGAAACTTTAAAATAAATTAAATAATTTTACTTTAAAAAATATAAATTATAGAGTTCTAATTAATATTAGATTGCTTTTTAATAAATTAAACTTCTATACGTTTTTATTTTTTACTTTAATATAAATAATAGTTTACATCTTAAATTTAAAAAAATAAAAGCTTAAAGTTTATGGGTTATATTGGATCTAGGATCCTAGCAGTTATTTAAATGCAATTAAACATATATAAAAAATAATTATAAACCCTTTGAAATTTATGAGGGTATTTTTTCCTATCAAAATGATTTCTAATTGCAAAAATTTTAAAACTAATAATATGGATATAATTTTTACGAAATTATAATGTATCAACTTTTAATAAAAAATATTGAAAACCATTTTGCTTTTACTATTTTAGATTCATTTTCAAATGAAATATTTTACTTTTAATAAATCATTGATCTCTGTTAATTATTATTATGAAAAGAATTTTTAAATAAAAATCTTTCTCGTATTAGGTTTTAAAATTAAAATAAATAATACTTTTCTCATAGTTTTCCTTGATGTATATGTGAAAGAAAAATTATGTACTAATAAATTTGACCCAAAAAAAAATAAATGAAAAATTTAATTTAAAGGGCAAGGACATCTTCACTATTTATATTATTTTAGTCAAGATTCCCAAAGTCAATCATGTTCTTATTTATTATTAGGGTGAAAATTCTTGGGTTATTATACGATAAAAAAAATTTGGGGAAATTCCTGATCTCTAAAATTAATAATTTATTTTTAAACTAATTCTAATTTTTCTAACAGTTAGAAACAACTTTCTCTTCTAAAAGAAACCAAAATATAAACCTTTATAATTTTATATAATTTAATTTTATCTATCAACTAAATTATTCTTCTCTGGATTAAAATTCTTTCTTATCATTTGTCTTATTAAGTTCTATTTTTTAATTTTAGTTAATTTTTTCTATCTGACTAAATTTTTATGAGCAATATGTCATACATGAGTTAACTCTTAGATTAATTATATGTAAAATATTTCCATATTTTATTGACATTAATTTAGTCAAAAAATATAAATTAAAAGTCTTATGTTTAAAATTCATAAATATTTATTTTAATAATTATATGCGATGAAATCGAAAAATTTTCCCCTTAATTTTTACAATACACTTTAGATAAATAATTTAACTATATGTTCTTAACTTCTTCAAGAGAGGAGTCATTTATGATCTCAGAAATCGGTTGAATGACTGACTGTAATTAAAAAAATTTAATATTTATTTGAATAAATCTTTTTATCATCAGGATTAATATGAAAATACCTATCTTTATGATCTTGAAGCGAAAGATTCAATATTCTTTTATAAAAAACTTATAGTTTAAATTTACTTATTTAAAGATCAACCGGCATATACTCAGAGTTAGGATGCAGAGATTGATTGCATAGATCCATTGGATAAATCACCCCATCACAATTTCTAAGAAGAATAGCATGAATTTTCTAACATAGGGGCTCAAGGCATAAACCGGGGGGTTCTTGATACATGAATTTTATAATCTAACAATATCTCCTTACGACTCTGGAATATATGACGTTCACGAATGATTAATTGTAAAAGTGAAGTAAAACCAAATATTAAAAAAGTACATAAGAATTTTTTTAAAACTGCTTTTTAATTTTATTTATTTCCTCCTATATTTTTTTAAACAATTTATTGATAAATTCGTTTCTAATAATTTATAATGATTAAATTAACAACTATAAATCTCTAATTATTAAAGGTTCAATTCATTTAAATAAAATAAAAATAAACATTGAACAACTTATCATAATGATAATACTAAGATTGCTATTTTAATTAGATATTTGAGTTTTATTCTCAGAGTTGTAGAGGATGATAATTTTAAATATAAATTGTAAACGTTGATTTTTTATCACTGCCTTTGTTTTAAAACCTTTCTTAATAAATTTAAATTAAATTTTCTAACAGTCTCTCCAATTATATAATATTATTAAATTTAATCCTCTTCTTATTTAATTTCTAATATGATTTTATCTGTGATTTCATTCATCAAATTATTTAAATTATTAAGTTTATCTATCGAATTTCTTTAGCCATAGATTTTTTTCACTCTTGTTACGTATTTAATCAGCATTTGAAGTAAAAGATGCATATAATGAATTCAGTTTTTGAAAACATAATATCTGTATTTAAATTTAGATTCAAAATGTTCTTTATTTAGTTTTATAATTCTAACAAGTAAAATATGTAAGAATTAGAAAGAAATAAAACAAAGATATTTTAAAGTACGATTGATTAATGCAAGAACCGCTATATCTTTTGATTTTTAATGAGAAATTTGAATATTTTACAAACTAATTTAATTACAAATAAAACAAAACATAATATGAACAACATAACCAACATTTTAAGTCAAAAATCAAAAATTGGAAAAAACTCCAATGCCCAGAACGGAAATGTATGTCTTTTATCTTTAATTCAACCTTATAGAACTACAAACACAATTAAGGCACAGCAGCTGATTCAAATGATGATAAAAATGTAAGATATGTTTGTTACATGTTTGTTATAGGCAATTAAAAATTACATCATAGATATTTTAACATTTTATTTTATTGAATGAATGACGGTTATGTTTAAGGAGTGCTGAAGAATTTTCTAGGAGATATCTGCTTAGAAAATGTATACAGATTAGTTTCAATCTACAATAGAATGCTGAAAATCCTATGTGAAAATTAGTTTTGGAATTCAAATTTTTCACTTGACAACATTTTAGCTGAATCCATTGAGACAACTAACTTTTTGGCTTCCTCGATTAATTTAACTTAATCTTCAAATGACAATAGGGAAACAGGTTACAGCATGTTCTTGGCCTTTTATTAAAAAATTGATTTAACAATTAATATTATCATATCTAAATTTTATAAGCTTTTTTATCTCAAAAATATGTTATCTATTATAATTAAATGTGCCTTCTCATATTTTAGCTGATGAAGATCCACTAAAGCGTCAATTAGTACATCAAAATTTTTGCCAGAAAAAGATGAGGATGCCTTAATATCTGCCACATTGGTTAAAACTTTCTGAAGATTCTCTAATTACGACTTTAGCTAGTTTTAGTCCCTTTTTTGTTTAAGCATCTCAGATTTCATGAAAGTGTTGGCAGAATCAAGAGCGTCATTCTTTTTCTATAACTCTTGCAGCTCCATATCTTTCTCAGCAAGTTAGGATCTCAAAAGATTGATTTCAGTTTCCTCTTATGATCTCATGTCCTTGATCTCTTGCTCCAATCTTGTTTTCAGTGCCTATAAAAAATTAATTACACTTTATATTATGAAATATTTGTATATAAGAGATGTATGTAAATTAAGGGGGGGGGGCTATCTTTTTGAAATATATAAGATAAATTTAAATTCACATTTTTATTGAATTAAATTGATCATAAGTCAATTTAAATAGTAAAACAGCCAAAGTCAGTCTACTCTAAAAAATATAGAAATGCACAACTAAATTATTGAAATGGGCAAGAACGTGTCTGAATTGTTGGATAAGAGTAGAATAATATGTTTCGATGAAGAAACTAAGTAAATTAAAGTTGTTAAATAAGAAAGCATGAAAATCTTTGAGTCCGAGTATTGTCGTGGCCTTGTAGCTGCAATATAGAAAAAGTTTTTTAATTTCAATTTTTAAGTAAAATAATCTTTTGATTTTGAATAAATGCCATTGTAATTAAGGTCAAAATTTATTAAGTAAATATTTGAATATTATAATCTTATAGGAACCCAGAAAAATATGAGCAAGTTGAATCAAAATTCAATTATAAACTAAGTTTATTGCCAAAGACATGCAGACCATTCGATTATGAAAAAATGAAAGCTAAAATTCTTAAGTAAGAGTGGTAGGAATATAAAAACACTCAATTAGCATTTTTAATATATATATTTTATTAAATCTGTTTTACTATAGTATGAATAAAATTAATTTAGTAAATAAATTAGTTTATATTTAAATTAATGAAAATTCAAAATTCTTAATTGTGATTTATAGATAAATTTTTAATCATTTTTAATTTATAATATATAATATTTTTAATTAAATAAAACTTTCTATATTTATTATATTGTGATTTTTATAAATTTAAGTCTTAAAAAAATAAAAATTAACGGTATTTTTATTTCAAATACATGATATTAAGCTTAAAAGCTAATTTATGAACATAAGATATTCTTTATATAAATAAAAAAAGAGTTATTTTATTTAATAGAATTATTTCTAAATACTTTCTACTAAAAAATATTTAAAATGATACATTAAAAATAGATGATGAATATTATTTAAAGTTTGATTAAGTCTTTTAAGAAGGGGGGTCTAAGTATGTGCAAAAATTTTTCAAAATCCTAAGTCCGTGCAGGATCAATTTTTGACATTATTGATACATTTGATCATGCAACCCTCATAAGAAGTATCATTATTTATTAAAATTGACTTCTCATCATCTGAATCGAACTCCTTCACCACATCTCGATCAAATTTCACTAATATTTTTAATAAAAAATCATATTATTATTAAAAAAATATTTTTCTCTTTGACAGATATTTAATATAAGTTAAATATTATCAAAATACAATTGATTTGGGAAATTGTGAAAATAAAATAAAGATTCAGATTATAAGTATTTCTAACTGCCACTAATTAGAGAGGGTTACAGATCAAATTAGATTCACCATACATACCGTTAATTCTAAAGTGGCCGGATGCTTAAAGATGCTGATCAGTTTCACACATTTAGTTTTTTTTTAATTTTTGGCAGATTTGGCAAGCTAATCTCATAAGATTCCTCGTGTATTATAGGGCGATTTGGCGGATTTGGCAGGTTTGGCACTAGATTTAAAGATTATTATGCTTTTATTTAAAATTAATTTAAAATAATAATATATTTAATAATCAAATACTAATTAATTTAATTTATCTGAAATTTGGCACATTTGGCAGGTTTGGCACATTTGGCACCTGCCAAATTCTACAAAATAATGATTTGTAATACTAAAGGTGTGATATATAAGTAATAATACCGATTAATAAATAAAACATTCTTAAATGGAGTTGAGGATAGAGACTCTATCGCAGTATTCCTAATTTGCGCGGTTTGCTTGTATTGAAAATCGAGTGATCTGATTTCTGCCGTGAATCTTTAGCCACTGTATTGCACCGAATACCTGAGCTGCCTTCCGGCTGTTACTGTTATTTCGGCGTAAACTTGTGAAGCCAATTTAGAGACAACCGTATTCTATGGAGATCTGAGAGTACAGAAGAGACGCATTTTACTGTGAAAGGCAGAATGGTTGTTGGCAGCTCAGGTATTCGGTGCAATACAGTGGCTAAAGATTCACGGCAGAAATCAGATCACTCGATTTTCAATACAAGCAAACCGCGCAAATTAGGAATACTGCGATAGAGTCTCTATCCTCAACTCCATTTAAGAATGCTTTATTTATTAATCGCTAATATTACTTATATATCACACCTTTAGTATTACAAATAATTATTTTGTAGAATTTGGCAGGTGCCAAATGTTCCAAACCTGCCAAATGTGCCAAATTTCAGATAAATTAAATTAATTAGTATTTGATTATTAAATATATTATTATTTTAAATTAATTTTAAATAAAAGCATAATAATCTTTAAATCTAGTGCCAAACCTGCCAAATCCGCCAAATCGCCCTATAATACACGAGGAATCTTATGAGATTAGCCTGCCAAATCTGCCAAAAATTAAAAAAAAACTAAATGTGTGAAACCGATCAGCATTTTTAAGCATCCGGCCACTTTAGACTTAACGGTATGTATGGTGAATCTAATTTGATCTGTAACCCTCTCTAATTAGTGGCAGTTAGAAATACTTATAATCTGAATCTTTATTTTATTTTCACAATTTCCAAATCAATTGTATTTTGATAATATTTAACTTATATTAAATATCTGTCAAAGAGAAAAATATTTTTTTAATAATAATATGATTTTTTATTAAAAATATTAGTGAAATTTGATCGAGATGTGGTGAAGGAGTTCGATTCAGATGATGAGAAGTCAATTTTAATAAATAATGATACTTCTTATGAGGGTTGCATGATCAAATGTATCAATAATGTCAAAAATTGATCCTGCACCGACTTAGACCACCCCGTCTTATTTTTAAATGAACTAATAGCTTTCAATTTGAAAAATTTAAAACTTAGAGTCTTATTCGATTAAATTAACTTACACTTTTTTATTGATCGGTAGTAGTCTCTTATTTTGTTAGGAATTTCAATTATAATTAATAATTAAATATTTTTTAATTATATAAGATTAGACTAACTATTGTTTATTTTTAATAATTATAATATAAACCCCATAACCCCTTCAATAATTTTGAAAGATAAATGAAGACAATTAAATCATACTTTATTTGGTTTTGAATAGGATTTATTAAGGGGCTAGGGTTTAAATGTAAAGTAAAATCTATTGTATAAAAGAAGTTTTTAAATATTCGCTCAAGCTCTACCTTGGCTACATGAGCCAACCTTTTTAATTTAATTTCTCTTGCTTATTTTAGGGCTTCGTATTAACTGCTATACCACATCTATTATTTTACTATTTTTCATATCGTGCTCCGTATTCATTATTTTGAATCCTCTTTCTTTTACAGCTATAGTATTCATTTCTTGGAATATCTCATTCTAATATTATTGCTGATAGAGCTCATATACCAAACTTAATATCACGATTCCTCCAGTTCTCCTCTCTGGAAAGTATCCAGGAGTACCTAGTACGTTGCCAAGACTTAAAGGCTCAATTCTTTTACATCTATTAAAATCTAAAGTTATCTCTCTAATTTATTAAAAGTTAAGCACCATGTTTTTAAGCTTTAAGTCCACATGAAAATATTCTAAAGTGCACAGCTCTTCAATGCTTTGCAAGATTTTTATAACTTATTTTGGTAGACAAAAATATATATTCCAATTATCTTTTTCTTGCATATGATTGAGCTTTAGCTTATTAGAATGCTTCTTAATAGTATGACGCTTGAGAATACTTTAAAGTAAAGTCCCTCTCAAACACTTCAAAAAAATCTTCATTACTCTTTCTTTTATAATTCCTCACTCTAATTATTTTATTGGTACCTCTCATTAAATTCTTTACTACACTTAAATTATAGAATTTAATTGCTAATAAAATGATTAAGACCTAAGGTAAAAGAATTTCAAATTTATATTAGGAAGAGGAAGGCATCGCAAGTTTCAATTTTCTTTTGATTTATGAAAGAATTTATTAGGAAGCTGACACCAAGCGACTACGTTTTTCTAAATAAAATCCCTCGCATTAATTAGTTACTAGTATATAATTATTAAGGCTGTTTCATTTCTTCCTTTATAAATAAGTAAGAGCAGATTTTCAAAGATTTGAAGAAGTCTGATTGAAATCAGATTGAGAGACATTTAAAATGTATTACTCTTTAAGTTTAGATATAATTGTATCCAAATTCATCATTAAATTAATCAAAATACACTATCAACTTACTTAACATTGTTGAGCTGTTCTTGTCAACATAGGAGGGAAGAAAAATCTCATTCTTAAAGCCCTTTTAAGGTAAGAAAATTATTTTAAGATCAATGAAATAAGAATGATAGAGATGACTATCTATAATTTAATATTAGGTAAAAATGTATAAATTGACACTATGAATGATCCAGTTATTGCTATTTATATCCTTTCTAAGTTGCGACTCATTAATAAGTTGCCAGAGAGAACTTTTTCTTTGGTGATCTTGGAACTTTTAAACCAAATTTCATGAATGAAGCAATTTAAGAAGATTGCAAAAAACGCTATTGTATCTCTCGAGAAAAAAAGCTTGAAATTAAAATCAGCGTTCCTGGCTGATTGAACTGCAGAAGTATCCATTCATTTCTAGTAAGCCTAGACTTCTAACTTTTCTAAAAAACTGGTACTGTGATCTACTTGTTGAAAGAGCGCAGTAAATTTAACAGAGAGAAAAGTCACAAGTAAAACATTATTGAGTAAGAGACTCTACAAAGATTTAAAAAAGCCAAATGAGATGAAAATAGATGCAGGAACTGACACTAAGAGAAGATACATAAGCCCTAGCAAGGAATAAGAGAAAGAAAAGAAAGAAAAGCCAAATCTATTTAAGCTCTAGATTAATATGCAAACTTATTCATTCTTTTAAGTCTAAACCTTATTTATACGCAAAATCTTCCTTCTCTTGCTCATATATTAGCTTATTCATCTGTCTTAGAGTACAAGTTTCTAGTGGTGGCCTTTCAACTCCATTGAACTGAGGTCTGTAGGGCACATTAAATACAGATGTTATGTTTAATCTCTCAAATTTCTTCCTTGATTCTTTAGTTTTTTGAACTGATAAGTTATTTAAAAAACATAATAATTCTTTTAGTCAGCGTACTTATCTCTGCGTTTTATGATAGGAACTCTATATATTATTCAATCTTTATAAAACGAGGGTGGATATAATAAATTTTGAGGTCACAATCGTCACTTATTCCACCAAGAATAGCATGAGTTTAAACAATATATATTAACTTTTATTTTGCTGCACCTCTGACACCAAAAGCATTATATAAAGGAATTGAATGTACAAAACTTTATCATCGTGTATGAACTTTAAATTAAGCTCTTATTCCGTCTACATTAATCGAATATATAAATTGAATAGTCTTATAAAATTGAACAGTAAAGTTAATAACTCTTTTATTAAGATTTTCCACAAATAATTACTTTTTTATATTATTAATTTCTTGATCTACTGACTGATAATACATATATGCAATAATTTTTTTAAGAATTCCCAATGTCTGTTGAACATTTAGATTACAAGCCTATATAGGAAAATGTTATATAATCAACAAATTTTATACATATTATAACAATATGCGTTCTTTTAGAAAGAACATTTTTTATAGGAAAATCTGATTATTTTAAAATCAAATACAATAACTATCCAATATAAATTGTGAGAATATTTTTATTAGGACAACTATGGTATACGATTTAAAAATAATCAGATTTTCCTATAAAAAATGTTCTTTCTAAAAGAACGCATATTGTTATAATATGTATAAAATTTGTTGATTATATAACATTTTCCTATATAGGCTTGTAATCTAAATGTTCAACAGACATTGGGAATTCTTAAAAAAATTATTGCATCCATGTATTATCAGTCAGTAGATCAAGAAATTAATAATATAAAAAAGTAATTATTATGGAGGTGGGGCTCAGGGTGAATACCTATCATTAAAATTTGTATGGTCTCTTAAGAATTGAATTAGGTTTCTATCTATTTAAATTAAAGGCTAACAAGCAATATAGTGTAAAGTTGCAGGAGATTTATGAAGAATTCGCTTTAATAAGCGTAATTTAGAAATAATTGAGTATACAATAAACTTTTTTCATCAATATCATATCTTAAATAGTAAACCTTTATACTTACTTTCATATGCTGATTCCAGATTTCACTTATATACTAGATTTAATATTACATCTAAACCCAAAACTTCTATTAAAAACCTTATAAATTATGCGTTAATTGTCTACTTTTATCAATCAAACTATTGAAGAGGTCTAGGGGTTTTGGTGTTTTGAATGTTAGTGTGAAAATTAAAATTATATTATATTAGTATAATTAGGTACCCAATATTTTGTTCTTTTATCCCAATACTCTCGTTTAAATGTATCTGTTATCATTTCAAGTACTTCCTGCTCAGTATATAATTTCTCAGCATTTCTTTATGGTCCACCAGTCGTAATATTACCCTAAAATGATCAGAGATATAAGATTTAACTAACCAGTCATAATTAAATATAAAGGGGAAAAATTCGATACAAGATATTTGTATAGGGTATATATAATTATTGATAAGGAAATTGATTTTATAGATTTGGTATGAATATCAGATTTATATAATTATTTGGTACTTTTACTATACTTAGAATGAATTTTCATATGTAGTACTCTGGCTTAATAAAGGTAAACTTAGCCATTTATAGCAATAAAATAAATAATAGCATTCAAAACCCCAAAACCCCTTAATGAGGAAACCCCAAAACCCCTTAATGAGGTTTATAAGTGCTTTGATTTGTAGGGTATAGTTGGGGTCTTATTGGGGTGAGTAGAGAAAACGCAGGTTTTATATGAATTTAATTAATATTTAAAGAGTATTAGTGTACTTAGTTCAAACAAATTTTATCTGCATATCTTTGTGATACCTCTTATATCTAGCAGTCTGTAGTTGTTCTAATATATCATCTAATGAATATCTTGGAAATGCAGGAGCCTTTACGATGATCATCTCAACTATCTTCTTTTTTTTATTTCATTGCATATTTCATCTTGTTTTAAATGTTTAGCAGCCAAACTTATTGATTTTTTCTCATATTTTTTTCCAAAGTATGACATACTTTCCATATCGCACTCAAAGATAATTGCAGCTACCGCCCAAACATCCCATTATACAGAGCCATTTGTCCATTTCTCTTTTATAGGGAAGTATCCTGGAGTGCCTAAAACCTTAGCTAAAGTTACTATCTCTTGTCTTACTGCTCTGTTGAAATATATGACTACTACCTCTAAAGGGCAGAGATTTAGCATTACATTTTCTGGCTTCAAATCTCTATGAACATATCCTAAATCATGGAGATCTTTTACATCATTAGTCATTTCTGTGAGTATCTCATTCAAAATCATTCTCTTAGAGTCATTTTAAACTTCTTGAGCCTTAATGCAATGAAACCATTACCAAGTATAACTCCGTCGAGCTTAGCTAAGTTAGAAGAAGTCTATGCTTACTTGAGATGAATGGATTCTTCTGCAGTTCCTAAAGGGACGAGTCACTGATTTTTATTACCTGCTTCTCTTTCTCTTAAGGAGAGATGCTGTAGCGTTTCTTGTGAACTTCTTAAATAACTTCACTTAAGTACTCTAGTTTAAGAGTTCCAAGAACTCCAAGGAAGAAGTTTCTCTCTGGTAACTTATTTGAGAGTTGGAACTTTGATGGTAGGTACAGAGCAACATCTGGATCACTCAAAGCATCATCATACAGGTTTTTCACTGAGATTTCAGGGTAGTTAGGTATCTCTATCATTCTAATTTCATTAGACTTAAAAGCTTTTTTGTCTTCACTCAGTAAGGCTTTTAAGAATGAGATTTTAGTTCCCTCCTAAGTCGGCAAGAATAATCCAACTATAATGGATTTATTAATTTTACTTAAGAACTTACCTTGCTATACTAAATATCTATAAAGGTCCTCTTTACTTCGAAATTTTCCTATTAAATCTTGAGATTAAATTCTCTTCATTGCATCATTCATAGACTCCATCTTGCTTCCTCTTTCTAGAAATGTTAATGAAATTTAAAATTATGGATATCCATTCTAAGTTTATTAAAATCTTACTACTAAATAGGGAGGACCTACTGGAGGTCAACCTTGAAAAGATATGCGGAGAAGCATTGAAAAACTTGCTCCAAGTTTCACAGATTGATTTCCATTTTTATCAATCTATCTCCATTAAATTGCTCCTAATAATAATTAATTTAATTAGGTGGTGCTCCTAATTTATTTTAAACTTAATTATGTGGTTATATTAAAGTTAAAAACCGTATAAGGAGGTGTATTAAAAAAATTAAATTTTAAAACCTATCTCCTAAATTTACAAGAACAGCTATAGGAGCAGCACCTAACTTCACAAAACACATTTCGGTGCATTTTAATGAATAAAATGGATGAATTAGTATATAAATTATCATTAAATTTAAGAAATAAAAAACTAATGTCTCGTACTCTGTTCTCATTAAATCTCTCTTAACCTTTGAGGACATGCTCTTACTCTTGTATAAAGGTAGAATTTAAATATCATGTTTAAATATAAATAGTATTTATTGAATGAGCGGTAACTTACTTAGAAAAGCGGCATTGCTTGGCATTAGCCTGCAAAAATCTTTTTTCATGAATCAAAAGAAAATTGAGACTTGCGATGCCTCTACCTAGTACGAACCTGAAATTTTCTATCTTTAGGTATCAGACTTTGAATAGCAATTCAGTTGTTAAATAGAAATGCAGAGTTAAGAAATTTAATGCGAAGTTCAAATCAAGAGGAGGAAGAGAAAAAAGAAATAAAAGAATTACATTTATGTGAAGAGTGTGAGAAGAACTTCACTTATAAATCTGCTCTTTAGCGTCATATCTTAGACCAGCATTCTAACAAGCCCAAGCTCAATCTTAAGCATGATAAGATAGATGGAAAATATTTTTGCCCTTATTGCAATAAGCAATATAACCATTCAAGGGATTTAAAAGTTTATCTTTAAAACCATCATGGCAAGAAGTTAGAAGTAATAGATCCAGAGACTGGTGAGGTCTTCCTTTAAAATAGAAAGCCAAGAGACCCTATAGAAACTTTGGAACAAAGAGTAATGAAAGAAAATAAACTTATTAAAGCAGTAAGAAACGTCCCAGCCTCAGAGATAGTAAAAATCACTCTTAAGATGCATGCACTAAAATTTCCAATATTGAATATAATTGATCTTAAAGAGTGTAAAGAAAGTTATCTTATTCTTGAGGATAAATTTGAAAAGAAAGTCATAACAGATAAGAAGTTCGCATAAAAGATATATCCGTTCAACTACTTCAAATGCGATGACAAGTATCAAATGGAATTCGTAAATGAATACCAAGCACTTACGAAGTCAAGAGATAGATAGTGCAGATTTATAATAAAGCTCGATGCTATTCTGCTTGCTCAAGATCATATAGCTTTAAGTCTTCCTCTATACTAAATGACATTAAGAGACTACATTTAAGATTAAAGGATAACAAAGTAGTTACCTCTTATTCTTACAAATGTTTGCAAAGGCATTGAGGAGTTGCACACTCTAGGATATGTTCATAGAGATTTGAAGCCTGAGAATATAATGCTTGACTTTTCACCTCTCAGAGTAGCAATAATAGATTTCAATAGATCATAGAGAGTTGAAGCTTTGGGACTTGGCAACGTGTATGGTACTCCTGGATACTTTCCAGAAAGAGAGGACTGGAGAGATGGTGACATTAAGTGGGATATATGGGCTCTAGCAGCAATAATTTGTGAATGCGATATGGCAAGAAATGATTACTATAGCTGCAAAAGAGAGAAAGATTCAAAACAGAGAATACAGCAATATATAAACTAGAATAAGATAAAAGGTAGAATGAAAGATATGGCTGAGATATAATTATTAAGCCTAATCACAGAGCTGAACATACAATAGACTAAATTGTAAGTTGGATAGGAGAAATAAAGTTTAGGAAGCTGCCTCGTGATGCCAAAGTACTGTTTGAGTGAATAATAAAAATAAAACACCTTCATTACACACTAATTTACATTACCATTAAAACCCTACATAAACCCTATTAAAACCCTAATAAAATATGCGTTAATAGTCTACTTTTATCAATCAAAAACTCAATCAAACAACTTCAGGGGTTTTGGGGTTTGATTTATCTGTTGTACTATCTAGCCATATTACCTTTGGCATCTATTGCCAGTTAAAAACTCTCTGTAAGTCATCTCGAGGAGAGGAAGTGTAAATGCAGCATGATCTTTTCCAACTAGCATAGCATCTTGCTAAATAATATGCTTATTCTCTACAAAGTTTGCCTCATAAAGAGTATAACACTAATTAGCAAATTCTATTTAGAACTTGTCATCAACAAGGAAGTAATTGAAGGAATATAGTTTGTAGGCATATTAGTCATTAGTGAAGACTCTCTTTTCTACTTTATCTCAATAGTGAAGTAGCTTTCAAGCCAATATTCTATGTCAATAACTTTTAAGATAGGAATATTTATCGCCTCAGTTTTTAACATGATTTTGTTTATCTCAGAGTGAGGAAAGTTCTTGACTACTTTTTTAATTTTGACTTACTTATGTTCCTCTTCTCTAGAGACTCGATAGGATTTCTTGATCTTCTTTTTTATAGGAATCTTTATCCTGTAGGTTCATGAATAGATACAAAACTTTGATTGTGCTTTTTAATTAAGTGCACTTTAAAATCTCTTGAATGAGAATATGGCTTCTCACAGAACTCACACATATACTTCCCATCCTTATTTTCATGCTTTAGATATAAACGAGCCATATTGTTTTAAATATCTCTGAAGCGCCTCAAGTAAGTTGACTTGTAGAGTAAAATTTTATTGCATTCTTTGCATTAATATTAAACTTTAGCTGGTAATATTGAATGGTCTATGGCGGGTTGATTAACCTCCTCCTCAAATTGCACAGCTTCTATGATGATCTCCTACTTAACTTATATTAAAATCATAAAAGTTATTCTAGTATAGGTTGTCAAAAGTAAGCTCACACTAAGAACAAGCGTCTCTGTTCTCTATTTATTGGTTGTTTGAATGATAATTCTGATTGACTTTACCCAAGTAATGCCGCTCTTCTCAAAAGGTTAGCGCTCATTTTAGTTTGCTGATATATTTTATTATAATAATAATAAAATCAACCTTGATAAACTATAATAGTAAAGAATAAGACACTCTAGTAATTTCTTTGCTGAGAGGTAAGTAAAATAAATAACATTAATAGGCTATAAGTTGACTTATATTATGAGTAAGTTTTACATTTGATAAATTAAAATACTACTAAAAAAATTTTTGTTTCTCTAGGAGGTTACCCAAATAAAGTTTAAAATTAATTTAGAGGTAAAGTTATTAAAAATCGTTTAAATCTAATATGCTCCTAATTAAATTTTAATCTTAAAATTTAACTCCTAATAAAGTTCGAACTTGATTTGGAGGATTTCCTAAAATAATAAAATATAATTAATCTAGTATATTCAAAATGGGGAAATTGTGAGAATAAAATTCATATTCGAATTATACTAAAATAAACTGTCTAAAATTTGCAAGGAGTTTAAATAGAATTTGATATAGTAAGTATTCAAAAATATCTGTATAAAATGGCCGTTACTATGAACCAACTTTAACAAAAAAGTAGGAAAGTTCGAATCCTGATTTTGAATTTCTTTTATTTATGTTTTAAAATAAGTGAAATATAATATTGAAACTAAAAATATAAGATATTAAAAATCAGGATTCGAACTTTCCAACTTTTTGTTAAAGTTGCTGCATAGTAACAGCCATTTTATACAGACATTTTTGAAAACTTACTATATCAAATTCTATTAAAACTCATTGCAAATTTTAGACAGTTTATTTTAGTATAATTGGAAAATGAATTTTATTCTTACAATTTCCCCATTTTGAATATATTAGATTTATATTCGAAGCAATTTAATGGAGATAGATTGATAAAAATGGAAATCAATCTGTGAAACTTGGAGTAAGTTTTTCAATGCTTCTCCGAATATCTTTTAAAGGTTAACCTCCAGTAGTTCCTCCCTATTTAGTAGTAAGATTTTAATAAACTTAGAATGGATATCCATAATTTTAAATTTCATTAACATTTCTAGAAAGAGGAAGCAAAATGGGGGTCTATGAATGATGCAATGAAGAGAATTTAATCTCTAGATTTAATAGAAAAATTTCGAAGTAAAGAGGACCTCTATCTGTACTTGGTTTAGCAACGTAAATTATCATCCTGATCTATCATAATTACCATAGTTGGATTGTTCTTGACAACTTAGGAAAAATACCCCCAATGTGTCTGGAATTTTTTCGAATTCCAGACGCTTGAAAATCGAACCTGGAAATTCAAAAATTAAATCTGGAATTCCAGAACTAAAATTGGAATTTCAGGTATATAATTGGAACCAAAATCTTGTTTAATAAAATCGAATTATTTTATATAAAAAATTCATTTAAATGGTTATGCATAATCAAAACCCCAAAACCCCTTAGTGAGGTTTATAAGTGCTTTGATTTGTAGGGTATTGTTGGGGTCTTATTGGGGTTAGTAGAGAAATTAGGCCAATTTGCAATATGAGAAATAGAAATTAGCGAAATTTAGGGTCTATATATGATGAGAAATATTTAGATTTACTGCTTAAGCTTAGGTATGGTACGAGTATTAATATAGATTAAGTCAAACCAGTACTGAATTATGCAGCTATAGCAAAGCTCTTACACAAGAGTGCCTCTACTGTTAGGTATCACTGCATGTTAGCTGTTTAGCATTTTAATTCAGGCACTTGAAAGCATCCTGCAAGAAAATAAAAGTTCTCACAGCACCATATTGACTACCTCTGCGACTCGAAGACTTTGAAGTATTGGGCACACTTTCCATTAGACTAGCGAGCTGTGATGTTTCATCGCAAGTTTCCTGACATGCGTATCTCTCCTTAGACTATAGTCAATATTTATAGAAGAAATGGTATTACTTTCAAGACTGTCAACAGAGTGAAGAGAGTGATTGATTTTACAGTGCCATTTTATAGTAATAATTTAAACTATATATATGATTAAATGCAGAGGGCTATTACTAATAACATCAAGTTCATACACGCTGATGAAGCTGTATTCACCTTCAACACTTTTATTAATAAGTCTTGGTATAAGAAGTATGATAATATAGAAGTTTATGACTAAAAAGTGAAGGTAGTCACCCATGCAATATTAGCTGGTATAAGTGAAGATTCAGGCTTAGAGAGTTATGTGATTCACCCTCGCTCTATTAAGCGAGAGTAGTATATAGAGTTCCTACATAAGCTCAGAGAGAAGTATAGTAACCAAGAGATCATCCTGTTTGTTGATAACCTTTCAGTTCATAAGACTAAGGAGTCTAAGAAAGCTTATGAAGAGCTAAACATAACTCCTGTATACAACGTTCCTTATAGCCCCTAATTTAATGGAATCGAATTCTACTGGAGCTAAATCAAGACTCACTACAAGAAGCTGCTGCTGTATCATCTTATGCATGACTTGCCCATCGATACAGTTGACTTAATTCAAAGCAGCTGTAAGAGAGTGAGCATAGATAAGACAACAATTTGTGCTAGAGAGGGAAGAATGAATGTTTATAAATAAGTTTTAGATTTAAACGAATGAATATATTCACATATTAAATTAACCCAGAAAGGCATTTGGCTTCTCTTTCTTCTCCTCTTCTTATGGCTTGCCTGGGCCCATGTTTCTTCTCTTAGTGCCAGCACCTGCATCTATATTCATTTCATCTGGCTTTTAAACATCTTTATAAAGTCTCTTGCTAACTTCATATATTTTCTATGACTTTCTCTCTCTGTGAACCTTTGCATTCTCTTTCATTAGGAATATACCAGTCCCAGATTTCCCTTTAAAGTTATAAATCAATGCTTACTAGAGAGGTAAGGATGCTTCTTAAGCTCAGCGAGCCAGGCCTCACTTATTAGTATGCCTTGCTTCTTTAAATCTTCAGGAGAAATAGAGTAGCGTTTTTTGTGAGCTTCTTCAATGATCTCTTTGAGATAACTCTCTCTTAAAGTGCCAAGAACACCAAAGAAGAAGCTCCTTTCTGGAAGCTTGTTGGAGAGTTGTTTCTTGGTAGGAAGATAAACAACCAACTCTTCATCATTCATCGCATCCTCGTAGAGATTAGTGACTGAAATCTCTGGGTAGTTTGGTATATCTATCAACTTTATTTCATTGTTTTTAAAGGCTTTCTTCTCATCGCAGAGTATAGCTTTTAAGAATGAAATTTTGGTACCTTCCATCGTTGGAAGGAATAAACCCACTATAGTATATGATTAAGTATATGTCACATGCTTACCATGCTGAGTGAGGTATCGATAGAGATCTTCCTTGCTTCTAAATCTTGAGATCATTTCTTAAGCTTCAACCCTCTTCATTGCAGTACTTATAGATTCCATCCTTGTTCCTTCTCTTGTTATTGAATTTCAAATTTTAATATATAGAGTTCTGGATCCTACTGTTAAAAATCTTAGTATTAAATATGGGCATCTTATAGGAGGTCAACCTGGTAAGGATACGTGGAGAAAGCTGGCAGAAGCTGTAACAAACTTCAGAAATGGAGCTCCATTTTAATCAATTTAGTTCCATTAAATTAGTACTAAATTTGTTTAAATTTGATTAGTACCGGTACTAAATTCGTTAAAATTTAATTGGTACCAATTTAATAGTACCAAAACCTAATTAGTACCTAGTTTTAATCCAGCAAGGTTTTAATGGAAAAGTTCCAATCTGGTTTAAAACTTAATTGGTACCAGTACCAACCTGAACTTTATCTGAGTTGGTACCAGAATCAAAATGATTAAGAGTAAAATTACGAAAATTATACTTATAAACTGAGTATAAATATGAAGTCTTAGAGCTTAGATCAAACCATCACTAATGCTGTTGCAACTCCTATATAGTCCAGATATAGCTATAGAGGTTTTAAGAGCTTTATAATAGAAATTTAAATTTGAATTTAAACATGGCGGTCAACTTAAATCGTAGAGCGGAACTTTTAGGAGCAGGTCAATCAATGCTCAACTTTGGCTCCACTAAAAAGCCTGAAATCATTTATGTTGAGAGGGAGGTAGAGCTAAGAGCTCTTGAATTTGAAGCAGAGGTTTTTATCATAGAAGTATTAAACCAGAGGGAGAGCGCAGAGATAGGGATTTAAACTTAAATTGATTATGTTGAGGAGCTAAAAGAACAGAAACAATCGAAAAGATAAAAACATATTAATGTGAAGACTGCTAGAATCATTTCTCAACTGAACAAAGCTTGAAGAGACACCAGAAAGAGGTACACTCTGGCAAAGCCAAGATCTATTTCAAGCATGAAAAGGTAGATGATAGGTATTAGTGTACGACATGCATGAAATCATATACACACTCAGCTAAAGTTAAAAGGAATATGCAAAAGCATCACCTAAGTGAGTTCTTGATTGAAGATTAAGAGACTAAAAAACTAGTGCCAGCTAAAAGAAAATCTAATACCCTTGAGTCATAAAGAGAGCGCAAGAGAAACTCAAGAGACAGAAGCGATATGAATCGATGAACCAGCCAGCAGGTAATACAATTTTAGCATGCTTCTAAGCGAAGGCAATGAATATACCTGCATTAAATGCAGTTGATCTCAACACTTGTATTGAAAACTACTTGAATATAAACGTGCCTGCAAAAGCAAAGATCATAGTAGTTGATGAGTATGCATACAAGGTGTATCCATTCAGTAATCTTATTAAGAACCAACAGTATTAGAACGAGTTTGCTAATGAATACATGGTACTTAGAGAGGCCTAAAGAAAAGACTGCAAGAATTTGCTTAAGCTAAATGGTGTTATTTTAAGTTATGGTTTCATCGCATTAAGGCTAAAGAAATTTGAGATGACTCTGAGAGACTACCTATCACAATAGATACCCTGATGATTTAAACGATATACTCTCAGATATGATTCAGGGTGTTAAGGAGTTGCATGAACTTGGATATGTTCATAGAGATTTGAAGCCTGAAAACGTTATGCTAAATCTCTGCCCTTTAGAAGTAGTGGTTATAGATTTCAATAGAGCTTTAAGATAGGAGATTGTCACTTTAGCACAGGTACTTGGTACTCCAGGTTACTTCCCAATAAGAGAGAAGTGGACTAATGGTTCTCTTTAATGGGATGTTTGGGCAGTAGCAGCAATAATATTAGAAAGTGACATGGAATGTATGTCTTACTTTGGTACAAAGCATGAAAAATAATCAATAAGTTTGGCTCACAAACATATAAAGTAAGAAGATGTCTGCGAAGAAATAAAAAGCATAGTAGAGATGATAATCGTGAGAGCTCCTTCATATCCTAGATAATCCTTAGATGACATACTTGACCCATTATAGAGAGCAAGATTCAAGAGATACAACAAAGACAAGCAGATAAAATTTGTTTGAATTAAGTACTCTAATACTCATTAAATATTCGTTAAATTCACATAAAACCTGCATTTTCTCTACAAACCCCAATAAGACCCCAACTATACCCTACAAATCAAAGCACTTATAAACCTCACTAAGGGGTTTTGGGGTTTTGAATATTATTCAAATATTTATTTAAATAGCAAAAATATAAATTTCTTTTACCATATAATTCAAATTCATATTAATTTGTAACATTATTATAATTATACAACGATTAATATAGTAGGAATACATTCGATATTGAGAAAACATAATTCATTAAATTAATATTAAATCTAAATAGTGGTAGCTAAAATAGACGGGTAATCATGAATTATAATAGGAAATTCTTTTGGTCAAAGGCACTGCCATGTAAATGCCTTTAGAAACCTATAAGTTATATCATGATATATTGACGATAGGGTGTAAAATTCTTAAAATATAAACTATTTTTTAACAAAAAATAAATTCTTTAAGGTTCCATCTTATGATGGAGATAGATAGATGCCATGTAATACTTTTAAATAATAATATTATTTTTTTTAAAAATAAGCTTAAATTCTTCATCTTCACTATTTTTATTTGAAAAGTTGATATTTTAGTTTCGTTTTAGCATTAGGAGAAAGAGTATAAGTTTAAGTTATATAAATTGTTTTAAACTTTTTTATAAATAATGAAAGCCTACTTAAATTCTGATTCGAAGTTTTAATACATGAGCCTATTGGATAAAGCCTGGTTGTACTTCATTAGTATAGAATCAGACGATATACTGATCAGATTTTAATTATTAATAATAAAGTAAATATAATTTATTTATAATAAAGAAGACTTAATGATAATTCATTCTAAATCTTTTCATATGTTGAAAAGTATGATTAATGCAAATATAATTTTGCTTTATATTCACATTACTGTATAGTTATAGAATGATTATAGTCTGAACGAGAAGTCAGGCAAAAGGATTCCGGAGACAGTAGTCAGGCATTTTCTTTATAGTACCAATATTAATATATGTAAGTCTTCTTATGTACCCCAAAAAATAATGAAAATTGCATTGTTTATCAATAAGGATAAATGGAACCACTTTTGACCTATAGTTTTCAGGTTCATTGACCCAGCTTCTTAAGATAAATGAAAATTCCTTATTAAATGGTATAATTATATTTAAACAAATGCATGAATTTATTTATTTTGCATAATAACTAACAAAACTGGAATTAGAAAATTTAAATTAGTATTTATATAATATAAGTGATATTTTTACTGACTCCGAGAAGATTCAGTTTTGAACATAATTATTTAATTTAAAAACTTATAATATATAAACTTTTTCTCATTGTAAAATGACTTTTGGGTTATTTATTACAGAGAGAAATTAAAGTAAAATTTATAATTTTACTTTGATATACAAAATACTATAGTAATTTTTTTATTTATAATATATTCTAAAATAAATAAAATGTTAACAGAAATTCCAGAATGAATCTGGAACAGTTTTCATGTGCCTGGAATTTGAAAGAATTCCAGGCACATGGGGGGTATCTCTTAGGAGGGACATAAAAACTCATTACCAAGCGAATAGAAAAAACTTATAAGTCTAATAAAATAAGGATGATTGAGATTCCTTATTACCTTGATATATTAGTAACAAACCTATATGATGATGCTATGAGTGATCATAATGTTCTTCTATACCTTCCATCAAATATATAACTCTCTAATAAATTGGCAGATAGATACTTCTTCTTTGGTGTACTTGGAACTATGAAGGAAATTAAAATTAGTGTGTCTGGCTGTAGGAACTCCAAAATTATCCTTTAATTTTAAGTATGCTTACCCTTTTAACTTTAAAAATACATGGAGCTGCTATTTAATTTATGAAAGACCCGCAACAAATTAAATAGAGAGCAAAGCATGAGTTGCGTAAGAGAAACTACAAAAATTTATAAAATTCAGACGACATGAACATAGATGCAGGAGCTGGCACAAAGAGAAGAAACATGTTCCCAAGCAAGACTTTAGAGGAAAAATAAGAAAGAGAACCAATTCATTTTTGGGCTAATTTAATGTGTGAACTTATATATTCGCTTAAATCTAAAGCTTATTTATAAACACAAAATCTACCTTCTCTTGCGCATCTTACTTTATCATCGCTGACTCTTTTAAGAGCACTTTTTATAAAATCTACAGTATCTTTCTTCAAATCGTGCATCATGTGACAGAGTAGAAGTTTCTTGTAGCGGCCTTTCAATAGCCCCTAATACAATTCAATTCTTTTGAACTGAGGATTGCAGGAAACATTAAATACAGGTTTTATGTTTAGCCTTCATATTCTTTCCTTGAACTATCTAAAAACAAATAATCTCTTAGTCAGCGTACTTATCTCTGAGTTATTATAAGAACTTTATGTATTATTCGGTCTTTATTAATCGAGGGTGGACAGAATAAACCTCGAGACTAATATCTTCGCTTATTCCACCAAGAATAGCATGAATTTAAACCTTAACCTTTTAATCATAAACTTCTATATTACTGAACCTCTTGTCACAAGACCTTGATATGAATTTATTGAATGTAAATACAGCTTCATCAGCGTGTATGAACTCAATATTATGCTCTTAGGCTCTCTGTATTTAATCGAATATATAATTTAATTATTCTTATAAATGGAACATTAAAGTTAATTACTCTCTTTATGCGATAGGCAGTCTTGCAAGATATTCCATTATTTTTATTTATGTTTGATATAGATTTAGTAGAGAGATGAGGCTCAGGAAATTGGCAATGAAACATCGCAGCCCTTTAAGCCAGAAAGAAATGAGACCATTATTTAAGAGTTTTAATCATTAATAAGATAATCGATATGATGAGATAAAATATTAAAAGTCTTTTAGGCTTAGAATTAAGATCCTATCTCTTTAAATTCAATGGCAAAAACAGTTAGTTAGACCTTACAGTAGCAAGAAATTTATGTAGCAGTTTTCCTAAAGACGTATAATTCAGAACAGGCTTGAGTTATTTACTATATTCATCACATTCATAGCGCAACTTAAACATTAGATCTTTATACTCACTTTATCCTCGCATTTATTCTCTAAAATTGCTAATATTTAAACACGAGACCCCCTACTTAAACCATAAAAACCCTTTTAAAGTATGGCTTAATAGTCTACTTTTATCAATAAAAACTCAATCAAACAACTTCAGTGGTTTTGGGGTTTTGATTATATCACTACCATTAATTGCATACAAAATCATTTGATTTAACTTTATTTTAAAAATAAATTAGTTTTATTAAAAATTCAATTATTTTGTTGTTTTAAATAGTGTATATGATTTTTTGATAAATGTTTTATTACTTGTATATTCATATAATATATAACATAAAGGGAATATTACATTTTTTTAAACACCTTATAAAAAAATTGTTCTAATTATATTATAAGGTGAGTCAAGAATGAGTCTTGTTAGTAAGCTAGAATTTTTAGAAAATAAATCGAATTTAATGTGAAATCTACCTAGTGCCTTAATTTACTTGCTCTAATTTAATTACATGCATAAAGAAAAATTTCATTTCCCATCATTCCCTTAAGCAAAAAGATGCATTTCGATATTTGAAAAGTGGACGGCAATTTTAAATAGTAATTTCACTTGTGTCTTGACGATTAAGTTTGATATCCTATTCGTTATTTTTCTAAGCAATGACCATATTTGAAATAAAACTATTCGTTTAAGATCTTCTATAGACTCTTAAAAATTTCGTTTTCTTGATATACTTTACAAAGCTTGAGGATGAATATAAAAAGTGAAGTTAATCACGATCTTATATGCTTGCTAAACTATCACTGCTAATCTAAATGAACAGTGAAAGTAAGTAGAAGTTTTTCATGAATTTGTGCAGTAAAATTCACACTCCAATAAATATTTATGATTCATATTTTGAGAGAATTGAGTAGCATCTCGTCGGCATAAAAGGAAGTGCTAAGAAAAAGGAATATAGAGAATTTAAATGTATTTAAGATCAAAAAATTCTTTTAGCCGAAACTTGGTCAAAGTCTTTAAAGAATTGATCTAAATCTTAGCTTTTACAGAAAAGAATAACTTTATACTCGATAGCTAATTTAAGCAATTAGGATTTGCTTGTAGTTTTTAATAAAGTGTTGATGAAAGAATCATAAAAAATAAATTGAGGAAACGAAAGAAAAGCATCTAATGCCCTCACCTTGTTGGATTAGATATATTTAACATAGCGACAATGAATTTCCTTCTCATCGTTACTTTGATCATTGCAAACCTTAGAGGTGCTTTTATGATTAGAGCAATAATATTTTCATGCTTGAAAGATAATATTTTGATGAAAAAATGAATAAATACCTTTGCTTAAGCTTATCTTAAATATTCCTGTTCCAAGTATTCAAACATCATAATATGTAAGGCAAGGTTAAATCTTACTCGAGAAGGCTCATTATTCGTAATTCTATATATGCTTAAACTCTTTCAACTATTGTAAAGTCATTTTGATAAAGCTTATTTAAAATATGATCACAGATAGATATAAGACTGCTTTGTCAAACGCTTAGTGCCTTAATTTACTTGCTCTAATTTAATGACACGCATAAAGAAAAATTTCATTTCCCATCATTCCCTTAAGCAAAAAGATGCATTTCGATATTTGAAAAGTGGACGGCAATTTTAAATAGTAATTTCACTTGTGTCTTGACGATTAAGTTTGATATCCTATTCGTTATTTTTCTAAGCAATGACCATATTTGAAATAAAACTATTCGTTTAAGATCTTCTATAGACTCTTAAAAATTTCGTTTTCTTGATATACTTTACAAAGCTTGAGGATGAATATAAAAAGGGAAGTTAATCACGATCTTATATGCTTGCTAAACTATCACTGCTAATCTAAATGAACAGTGAAAGTAAGTAGAAGTTTTCATGAATTTGTGCAGTAAAATTCACACTCCAATAAATATTTATGATTCATATTTTGAGAGAATTGAGTAGCATCTCGTCGGCATAAAAGGAAGTGCTAAGAAAAAGGAATATAGAGAATTTAAATGTATTTAAGATCAAGAAATTCATTTTAGCCGAAACTTGGTCAAAGTCTTATAATGTATTGATCTAAATCTTACCTTTTACAGAAAAGAATAACTTTATACTCGATAGCTAATTTAAGCAATTAGGATTTGCTTGTAGTTTTTAATAAAGTGTTGATGAAAGAATCATAAAAAATAAATTGAGGAAACGAAAGAAAAGCATCTAATGCCCTCACCTTGTTGGATTAGATATATTTAACATAGCGACAATGAATTTCCTTCTCATCGTTACTTTGATCATTGCAAACCTTAGAAATGCTTTTATGATTAGAGCAATAATATTTTCATGCTTGAAAGATAATATTTTGATGAAAAAATGAATAAATACCTTTGCTTAAGCTTATCTTAAATATTCCTGTTCCAAGTATTCAAACATCATAATATGTAAGGGAAGGTTAAATCTTACTCGAGAAGGCTCATTATTCGTAATTCTATATATGCTTACACTCTTTCAACTATTGTAAAGTCATTTTGATAAAGCTTATTTAAAATATGATCACAGATAGATATAAGACTGCTTTGTCAAACGCTTAGTGCCTTAATTTACTTGCTCTAATTTAATGACACGCATAAAGAAAAATTTCATTCCCATCATTCCCTTAAGCAAAAAGATGCATTTCGATATTTGAAAAGTGGACGGCAATTTTAAATAGTAATTTCACTTGTGTCTTGACGATTAAGTTTGATATCCTATTCGTTATTTTTCTAAGCAATGACCATATTTGAAATAAAACTATTCGTTTAAGATCTTCTATAGACTCTTAAAAATTTCGTTTTCTTGATATACTTTACAAAGCTTGAGGATGAATATAAAAAGTGAAGTTAATCACGATCTTATATGCTTGCTAAACTATTACTGCTAATCTAAATGAACAGTGAAAGTAAGTAGAAGTTTTTCATGAATTTGTGCAGTAAAATTCACACTCCAATAAATATTTATGATTCATATTTTGAGAGAATTGAGTAGCATCTCGTCGGCATAAAAGGAAGTGCTAAGAAAAAGGAATATAGAGAATTTAAATGTATTTAAGATCAAGAAATTCATTTTAGCCGAAACTGTCAAAGTCTTATAATGTATTGATCTAAATCTTAGCTTTTACAGAAAAGAATAACTTTATACTCGATAGCTAATTTAAGCAATTAGGATTTGCTTGTAGTTTTTAATAAAGTGTTGATGAAAGAATCATAAAAAATAAATTGAGGAAACGAAAGAAAAGCATCTAATGCCCTCACCTTGTTGGATTAGATATATTTAACATAGCGACAATGAATTCCTTCTCATCATTACTTTGCATCATTGCAAACCTTAGAAATGCTTTTATGATTAGAGCAATAATATTTTCATGCTTGAAAGATAATATTTTGATGAAAAAATGAATAAATACCTTTGCTTAAGCTTATCTTAAATATTCCTGTTCCAAGTATTCAAACATCATAATATGTAAGGCAAGGTTAAATCTTACTCGAGAAGGCTCATTATTCGTAATTCTATATATGCTTACACTCTTTCAACTATTGTAAAGTCATTTTGATAAAGCTTATTTAAAATATGATCACAGATAGATATAAGACTGCTTTATCAAACGCTTAGTGCCTTAATTTACTTGCTCTAATTTAATGACACGCATAAAGAAAAATTTCATTTCCCATCATTCCCTTAAGCAAAAAGATGCATTTCGATATTTGAAAAGTGGACGGCAATTTTAAATAGTAATTTCACTTGTGTCTTGACGATTAAGTTTGATATCCTATTCGTTATTTTTCTAAGCAATGACATATTTGAAATAAAACTATTCGTTTAAGATCTTCTATAGACTCTTAAAAATTTCGTTTTCTTTATATACTTTACAAAGCTTGAGGATGAATATAAAAAGGGAAGTTAATCACGATCTTATATGCTTGCTAAACTATCACTGCTAATCTAAATGAACAGTGAAAGTAAGTAGAAGTTTTTCATGAATTTGTGCAGTAAAATTCACACTCCAATAAATATTTATGATTCATATTTTGAGAGAATTGAGTAGCATCTCGTCGGCATAAAAGGAAGTGCTAAGAAAAAGGAATATAGAGAATTTAAATGTATTTAAGATCTAAAAATTCTTTTAGCCGAAACTTGGTCAAAGTCTTATAATGTATTGATCTAAATCTTAGCTTTTACAGAAAAGAATAACTTTATACTCGATAGCTAATTTAAGCAATTAGGATTTGCTTGTAGTTTTTAATAAAGTGTTGAT